>JAVJIF010021911.1:0-78707 GCA_038442645.1 Agave tequilana | reverse complement strand
TTGCGGCTGGTTCCGTCCACCAAGCAACGGAACAATCCTGGGCAGTGGTCCCGGGTATGCACGGGACCCACTGTAAATATAGTTCGTTGATACCCCGCTGGTTTCCAAATAACCACCTTGTTTTACTCGGATATGGATCTATGTGTGCTGGGACGCTAGTTCACATAGCTAGATATCAGGGTAAGACGAGTAATAATAATAATAATAAAAGACGCTAACTATGGATGTTGTATGCGCTTGGATTACGGTGACATGAGATAAAGGTATATAGATGAGGGTTTCCTTGTTTGGATTATTCCCTCGAAGTACTAGTCTCATGAGGTCGTAACTTGAGCTTATACAATGCCTTTCGTTTATAACATTTTGTGCTTCTTTTACTTGCTGGCTGTTTACTCATGATGTTGTACCAACTCTCATACTCTTATTTCTTATGCCACTCGGCTGTAACCTGATGACTTGTTTGGGAGGTCCTGACTCCCTTGAATTTGTATGTTTCAGGTTCCGGACCTTAGATTGAGGTGGAGCCTTCTGTGGAAGATCAAGCTTTCCTTTCCGAGCAGGCTGACTAGTCTCGATTTCTGTTGTGCCAGACTTTCCTTTTTAGCTCGCGGACCTTCCTTCAGCTCGTGAGCATCTTGTAATCATATTGTAAATCGTACTTTTGTGCTTGGCTGTGATATATGATGCATGTGATATGTAATAGTATGTCACATCTTGTGATAACCTTGTATATTGTATTTTCTTGTGTTGGCATATGAATGGACGCTACGTTTGTCGTACTCTGATTCTTACTTGTACTGATGCTTAGCGTATATACGTGAGGGTACTTCTGACCTGCGTATGTATGTCGCAGTGACGTCCCCGTACCCGTGGGGATCGGGCGTTACATGTATGCTTTAAAATGAAAATTATTTAAAACTTGAACCTTGATTGGAGGTATTGTAATATGATGTATACACTTGAACTCATTGCTATGTCAATTGGTATCATTGAACTCTTTCAATTGGTATCATTTTGATCTTTTTGTATACTCATATTTTATTGTGTATGTATATTTTCAATTAGTATCATCTATTGGTGATTGGTACACATTCTATTTCATACACATTTTATTTGTACTTAAGATATAAATTTTTCACAAATCTTGTTTATGCTAGTGCTTGAGTTTCAATTTTGTTTTAATTGATTATTTTTAAATTGGTATCAAGCCCATGCATCTTTTTAGTTGGTATTTCATAAAGGGGGAGAAATTTAATTTTGTATTTCAATGGTGATTCTTCAATTGATATTTGTTTCCCACTCCCTTACTTTATGATTGAAAATTTCATATTGGTATCATATGTTGTAACAACCAAATTTTATTTTACCTAATTTTCCCTCATCTTAATTATTAAGAATTTTTGTTTAAGGCATTATCTAAAAGTAATTACCCTCCATATTTCTAGAACAACAACTTGAGCTTAATTAGTAGACCCACTCCCCTTTTAAAAGCTTTATTACTATTGGATTATGGAGACTAAGTATAAATGGCATGAAGGCTTAAGTACATGTGTCATTGGGCAAATTAATGACTTAGCAATGGTAAAAGATGATTTCAACCTAATCCTTCATTATCCCCTTAATCAACCAAGCTTACCCTAATATCTTTTTAGTGGTAGGTATGCATGCAAGGGGAATTAAAGGGCTAAGATCTCATTGAGATTTGGGTTTCCATGTGCATCATGAAGGGGGGGCTTGACCAAGTGGCAACATGAGAGTAACTCCCCACCTTATAACTTGCACTCAACTTTGGATTACCAAGTCTACCCTCATCTTCATCCTCTCCCATTTCTGCAACTTTTCCTCTCCCAAGTGAAGAAAGTGAAAACCCTAGCCACCTTTCAACTCCTCTCAAAAATTTTGAGAAGAGAGATTAGGACACCTCTCTAGCCCTAAATCCCAGCTTATATCAACTCTGAATCAAGACTCCACGAGAGGGAAGGAAGAGACACGCGCGCGCAGCAAGCAGAGCCGCAGCAGCACGCGAGCTGCTGCTACTTTGCCGCAAATCTGCGGCAAAGAAGGGGATTCTGCGGCATTTTGGGGAGGGAAGCCCCGATCTTTGGGGAGAAGGTTCCTGGTGAGCTGGGAGAGAGATCTAGCACTGCAAAAGCAGAAATTTCCTGAAGCCTAACTCTCTGTTTCAGATCTATAAATAATTGTGAGTAAACCTAACTATTAGGGTTATGTCTTTTTATCAAGATTTGAAAAATCAGAACTTTGAAATTGTGTAGGTGACCCATAAGGGTAGTATTTACTGTTTTTGTGTAGTATTTACTGTTTGTGACATCCTTACACTAGATGAAAATTAAGGGTATTACCTAGTTATATTGTGCCCCCATATCATGTTGTGATGAGATGAATATGTGATATACATGTTTTAACTTACTAATTATGCTTAAATGAGATGATTTAGCATAGTTAATTCGCTGTTTGGATGATTATTTTTGAGTTACATGAAATCCAAATGAATATTGCATAATTGATGGTCTCTACTTATTAAGGATATGGAATGCATGTGTAGAATACATGTTCTAGCATATACTAATTTCGCCTAAATGAACCTTTAGCACTTTATTTCGCTGTTTTTTTCTTGATCAACATCATGATAGTTGATTCGATATGGATATGGTATAACCTTGACTCTTTATAAATAGAAACAATGTGATGCATATGTGTAGTATATGATTGATACTAATATCACCCCATAAATGCCGATTAATTGACTTGAATCTTACTTTATGATTCACTAAAGTGCACGGGGGAAGACCCCTCCTTATGGCATAGCATTGTGTTAAGTGCTAGTGAGTACATGTGGGTGATGCATATTTCATGCGGGATGATTGTGGCGTGTTTATGGAGTTACTATGATATTGGGTAAATCCCAGCACATGTCTTCTTTCTTACTGTTGCACATCATTTCGGGCATGACATGTAAGCTAGTTACATATTGCTTGTTATGAATATTATGACCCAATTTGCATGATGCATTATTATTATAAAAGGAGGAAGGGGCCGGGCGGGAGCCGGTAGGAGGGGGGAGAACGGGGATTTGACATATGCTAATACGTATTATACAAGGAGGAAGGGGCCGAGCGGGAGCCGGTAGGAGGGGGGAAGACGGGGAAATTTATATGTTTTATGTATACGTATTATAAAGGAGGAAGGGGCCGAGCGGGAGCCGTAGGAGGTGGAAGACGGGGGAATTACTTTTATTGAATGGCATATAAGTGAACTGTCAAGTTTCATTCTATATTGATAATGCTTATGTTAAACTAGAATGTCACTTTATGTATATAACGAGCCGAGTTGATGTGAGGGGACTAATCCACGAAAATTTCATACATACTCATACTATTATCTCATTTGTGTCATGATATAGCGAAATGCAACTTTTGATAGTGGAGTCATGTAGGCCACATATGTATGGAGCCTAGAACAAGTAAGGTAGTTTGAACAAGTTTGTTGTTTATGGGACTCATTGTAAATTACCTCTTCTAACTGTTTATCTTATGAAATTATTATATCAACACCCTATGGCATGGTTTACTCATTGAGCTGTCGAGCTCATTTTGTTTTCTTTCCATCTTTTCAGGTTTGGATAAGGGTAAGGGACCACTCTAACTGCAAGAGTTAAGTTATGGATTGTATGACATGTTATGTACCATTTGAGTTAGCCCTGTTATATATAATATGTATGTAAGGACTCTACTTTAGTCCCCTTTCTTTTGTGGAACATGTTGGGATGTACTCGATGTATATTTGTCTTGATAGTACTTGAACTAGGGACTTTTATGTATTGTAATGTTTTGAATTGCGAACTCCTTGGTGATGTTATGTACTTGAACTAAGAAAGATGGCCATATGTGGAAATGTAATGGTTGGAAGTTAACTCTTGTGATGTTTGATGAAAAGATTTATGCTTGCGATGGAAGATGCAATTTATGATATATGGATTAGTTAAAGTTTGGTGTAATGTGGCATGATAAGTAAGCCGTGTGGGCCGAAATTTTTAATGGAATTAAGTAGGCCTTGGGCCGAATTGTTGGTTATTATAAGTGGGAATTAACGAAATAATAAGGATGATGCTGACGAAATTTTCTTACTTTTTTGAAATAAATGGCGTTTTGGCCTAATCTTGTTATTAGAGGCTTGGGACCGTTACATATGTTTAATATGAGAATTATTTACAATTGGTATCAAAATTTTATTTAGACATTCAAAATTTATTATGTTTAATTTCAATTGATATCAAGATGTTTCATGTGTTTTTTCTTAAATTGGTATCTAAATTGTTTTTTTTAGAAAAATTTTACCCATCATTTTATTGTTTGGATTGTTTAACCCTTTATTGATCTTTTTGTTTGACAAAAAAGGGGGAGAGAAAAAAAAATTTTTTGATTTGATTTTACTTTGTTTACCCCTTTGTTGATGATTAACAAAAAGGGGAAGAATTATTTGAGAGTTTAACATGTTTTTATATATGCATACTTATGTTTTTGTATATATTAAGTTTTATTGGTAAGTTTTTAATTGATATCTAGAGCATCTAGTATTTATGTTGTTATGCTTTATTAATTTAATTGGTAACTAGAGCTTCTAGAACATGTGTATATGTTTATGCATATTTATGCATTCATGTTTTAAGAGCCTTCATTGCATATTTATGTTTATTTGCTTATGCATGAGTTAAGGGGGAGCTTCTTTGAAGCTTAACTTTAATCCATGCATATATAACTCCATGAGTTTTGTCATCATCAAAAAAGGGGAGATTGTTGGCCCAAGGCCTTCCACTCTAGTTTTGATGATGATTAACTCATGTAGTTATGTTTACTACTAATCTTGTGTTGTTTAAGTTTCAGATCATTAACCAAGATATTAGTTGGTGATTAGCTTCAACAAGGAGTTTAGAAGCTTTTCATGATGATTCCAGGGCCAAAGCGTCAAGATCACACATTGCCTAGCCCATGGATGGAGTTTTGGAGCAAGTCTACTTGAAGATGAAGATCGTCAAGAAGACTTAGGTATCCATAGTTTAGATAGTGTGTTTTTAGATCCATTTGTAAAGCTTAGTATAGTTAATAAGCTCAAGTACACAACACACACGTTTCATGATTTGAATTTTGGTTTTCATGGATAGTAGATCAAACAAACAAGTTTACTTTATTTCTATGTATATTAGATATGTTCTAGATATATATACATGCTTTAAAGTTTCTAGACAACTTATTTTGACAATCCTATTCATGTTTTGGAAAAATCAAGTTTGACAAAATACAAGTTTTGTTTTTGATAAAATTGGCAAGACACAAAAATGAATTGATATGTTGATATATTGTCTTGAAATTTTTATCACTTGTTTGAGTTTCAATATAAAATGATAAAACAATTTTTATGGTATTTTTTAAAAGAGATAAAAGATTTTTATAAAATATTTTTCCCAAGTTTTCAAACTCAGTTTTCTGGTCCGGACTCAACCAGTCGACTAAGCCAGGTTATTAGTCGACTTGGCTGATGTCCGGTCGACCGGGCCGGTCGACCGGACGTGCACAGATGTGCACGTCTGGACAGACACAAAGGTCGACCGAGCCGGTCGACCGGGTCTGAGAGCTCTGCTCTCGGGTTGTTTGGGTCGACCGTGCCGGTCGACCGGGATGAGAGCTCTACTCTCTGTTTGTTTGGGTCGACCGGGCTGGTCGACCGCAGTTGCCCAACGGTCATATTTCTGATCGTTGGCGGTCGACCGGGTCGGTCGACCGGCAGCCTGTCACGCTGCCCCAGCTCAGCCTAACGGCTAGTTTTGTATTGGCCTATATAAACCCCATCTCTTTGGGTTTTTGGCTAAGGTTTTCAAGAAGAAAAATTTCAGTGTTTCTCTAGTGATTAAACAAGTTTTCAAAATAGTTTTTGTGCTAAAAAGATTTCATCTTTATTGTTTTTTGGGTTTTTGGAAAATCAAGAAAACTAGGGTTTTTGGATATTGATTTGATCTTTAATTTCTATCATATACAAGAGATTTCTCAAGTAGTTTTTTTTTTGTTGCTTGTTTCTAAAAACACCTAGTTTTTCACACTTGAGCTATATCTTCTATCCTAAACTATTAGGATCTTGTTTTTGTGGAAAAGAAAGAGAAAAAAGAAGAGAGTTTGAGTTTGTGGTTTTTGGAACCACTTGTTGTAAACACCCTTATTCTTGTTGTATCCCTCTTTGGTAGAGGTGATCGGGTGATTGGTTTGTATCCCTCAAGTGTGAGGTGATTGAGATTGGTTGTGAGCCTCTTCGGTAGAGGTGTTGTTGTTGTTGTATTTGGCTACGGGCCTACCCCTCGGTTGTGAGGTGGTTGTTTGAGAGAGGAGTTAGGTACTCCATTGTTGTACAAATCCTTCTCGGTGAAGGTTCCCTCGGTGGGAGTCCTCGGTGGACGGTATAGTGGTTTGGAAATCCTACACGGTGGTGTAGGCGGGGATGTAGAGCAAGGGTGCTCGAACTCGAAACATATCTTTGTGTTAGCGTTTGATCCAATTTCTCTCAACTCTATTCTCTTTACATTTGTGCAAAGCATCATACTTCATTCATATCATATCTATTTGCTTGTGTTGTGCCTTGCATAATCCATATTGCTATATCCTTGATTGCTTGGCTTGATTGTGTGTGCACATTGCTTGGATTGCTTGTGTGTGTGTGCCCAACTTATACTTATCCAACAAGAGTTTCACATAGCGCCTCAACCCATTTCAAGGGGAATCAAAGGGAGTTAGTCCAGAGCCTCGCAAGGGGAATTCGGCTACACTTGTTGTATTGTATTAGTTTGTGCATAATTTGCATTAGCTTCCGCATTTAGCGCACTTAGTTTTGCATTTAGTTGTAGATTAGCAATAACACCTATTCACCCCCCTCTAGGTGTTTTTCATATACCAATGTTAGTACACAACTCAGTGAATTCATTTGATTCATATTCTCCACTCTATCGGATTTTAGAATCTTTATGTTTTTATTTAGTTGATTCTCAACCTTGACTTTGTATGTTATAAATATACTTATTGCTTCGACTAATCACAGTCTTACTGTATACCATTTAGTACTCAAGAAAACACATAAGACAAACTTCTTAGTACTGGCATCTTCCATCTTCGAAATAGGAAGAGGACCACATCATAATCTGATTTGACACTCTTAGTACCTCACTGGTACTCTCTTGATAAGTATCAGACATTTTCTATAATTCAAGCAGAGTAGAAGTTAGCAACTTTAATACAGTAATTGTCTTAAAATTGTTATTTCTGACAACCAATCAGAACTACCGATCTAATTGGCCAAATCGGTGAAAATCTGTTGGGGGTTTTCTTTTCGGTAGAGTTTTCCTTTATTTAAGAATCACTTTTCAATTCTCTTTCTTAATTAAAACCAATTAGACTAATTAATCAGTCTCGTATTTACAATAACACAACAATTATTTTTTTATAAATAATTTAATAATTTTTCAGTAATAAGAATGTTAGTTCAAATATACGAAATTTGGAGTGAGGTACGCGTAAAGCGAATCTCCTTAAGACAATTACGTCCCTTGTTACTGTGCTTACGGGATAATGAATGCTGATCTCTCAAGATACAACACTCCTTCATGATATTTACAAAGCACAATACAAATACATATATAGTTAATAAAAATCGACTCGTGCCTTTCACTAGATTTGAAAAGGAATAAAATCGGACCTGGACAAATTCATATAGAGAATCTTTGCCTTAAATATTTAGTGGAATTCAGAGTAAGAGAAAATTGGAAGAATTCTTCAAGCGAATCTTTTTCTTCTCAATTTCATCGTGTGTAAATGGAGTCGAATTCTGCTCTATTTATAGCAAAATTCGGATAGCGGTTCTGAGTGGTTGCAACGGTTTAGCGTAATCGTCCAGGAGAAGTTACAGCCGATATGTCAGAACGGTTGCAACTATTTTGTCGGAACGGTTTGTATATGTCAGTTGCCCAGCGAAAGGGTTCATACAAAACCATTTCGCCCATTGGGACAGGACAGGAGCTTTTGGTCGAACACGAGAGTGCCCGCATCCGCAACCCACGCCCTTCAAAAATGGAAACAGTTGACACATCGGTTCGATCAGAATAGACGCAATCATTCCGAACAGACACATTTGTTTAGTAGGAACAGGCGCAACCATTCTGACCAAACACATCCATTCAGTTGGCACGGGCACAACCGTTCCGAACAGTCACATCCGTTAGCCGAACAGACACATCCATTTAGTTGAAACGGGTTGTCTCCGAGCAGACACATCAATTCAGTCAGAACAGGCACAACCGTTCCTAACAGACATTTCTGTTCGCCAAACAGACATATTCGCATACCACTTTCAATGTGGGATTAAAAAGTTTTTGCTTTTTTTTTTGCTCTTATCTTAGCTATTGAATTAGGCCAACTTCTGACTTGAATATTTCATTTATTCAGAAAAAAAATTGAACATGTGAATATATCACTTCATCACCAGTAGAAAGTGAACACATTTCAACAATCTTCCGTGCATTTTTAGCAACGGGTCACGCCTAAAATTCAACTCAAGATTTTCTCCAAATTCACTTGATTTAATTCAAGTTTCCAGCAGGACGAAGTCGTGGCAGTCATCAAGACCATGGACACTAACAAGGCGCCCGGGTCTGACGGCCTCTTGGGGTGTTCGATACACTATTGGCAGGTGATCAAAGGAGACGTGTTGAGTGCAGTACAGAACTACTTCGTCACGGCGATGAAAGCCGCTTTCATTACCTTGTTACCCAAGGTGGGAAATCCATTATCACCAAAGGATTGTCGCCCAATAAGTTTGTGCAATTTTACCCACAAAATAATTGCCAAATTATTAGTAGCAAGACACAAAATTGCGTTGCCTAAACTGGTGTCTGAGATGCAAGGGGCATTTGTCAAAGGACAGTCGATTTCAGACAACATCCTCACAGTCCAAGAAATAATGCATTCCTTCCGTTATTCAACAAAGGGGAATAATAGAGTAGCGGCAAAGATCCACACAGAATGTGCCTACAATCGGATGGACTGGAGCTTCATTGAGACGGTCTAGTTACGTTTCGGTTTCGACGAGTGGTTTGTTGCTCGTGTCATGGGTTGTGTGAGGGAGCCACGGATTGACGGTGCTCATCATTAGGCCCCCGAGTGCATGGTTCGCATCAACCATGGGTTCGGTTCATGTGTGTGAGCCACACATACGTGTCAATGCGTGATTGACACTCTTATTATATGTCTGTGTGCTTACACATATAATGTGTGTGGCTACACGCATGAACCGAACCCATCAACCATGGGGTTACAGCAAGGCTGTCCGCTGTCCTCGTATTTATTCATACTCGGTGCAGAGGTGATGACTAGGCTGCTGAATGAAGCTCAGCAGCAGGGGAGGAAGACAGTTACATGCATGCTCTATGCCGACGGCTGTTTTGTCACAGTCAAGGCTGAACTTCGGCTAAATCAGACCTCTATTTTTTTGGAAGGAGCTTGATGGTAGAATCAAGCGACGTATACAGCGTATGTTGTCTATGCGTCGTGCCTCCACGCCATTCAGGTATCCGGGGTCTTTGTGATCAACAAGCGGGGGCCTGCAAGATGCTATGATATTCTGGTAGACAAAGTGCGCCCCAAATAGAAGGTTGGAAGAGAGATACATTGTCGCTGGCGGGTCGAGCAATGCTCCTTCGCTCGGTTCTTGCCATCGTGTCGAACAGTTGGGTGGCTAAAGGGATTGCTGAGAAATTAGAGAGAGAATTTCACCTTTTCTTGTGGGGCAAGGCAGATGGAGCAAAGGACCACCACTGTTAGCGTGGGAGAAGGAACCTACTGATGTAGAACAAGGAGGTCTCGGCCTCCGCAGTCTTGACGGGGCGAACGATGCAGTGATGGGGAAACAGCTAGCTAAATGTTTTGATGGATCTAACACAAGCTGGAACAGGCTGGTGAAGTTCAAGTCCAAGCTACCGCAGGATATTTGGGTGTTAATGAGCAGAGCCCCCTCGTGGACTTGGAAAGCAGTCGGCAGCGCAGCGGGATTACTTCGGGATCGGGTGCCTTGGTCGATTGGCGACGGACTTGCTTTGAGGCGGAGCCACTATTGAACATTACGGTGTAGGGAGAGGATCAAAATCTAAATGATAGAGTTTTTTAATTCTTGTTGGATCGATGTTGGAGAGAGAGAGAGGAGAATTAAAGAGAATAAAAGGAACAAGCAGAGGCATCGAGTCGGTCGACCGGACGGTCGACTGACGTGCAAGTAACTTGCACCTTGGGCATTGTCAATCGACCACTCTTTGTTGTTTAATAGAGAGTGGGGACGTCAATCAGTCGATCGACCGGCCCACTCTCTGCTATTTAACTGAGCGTTGGGAATTCCAGTCGATTGACTCGCGAGTCAGTTTTGGGAACCAACCTACTCTGTTTTCTACCTTTCTCTTCTCTATAAATAAGAATATGTGTTAATTATTTTGAGATATAGCAAAAAAAATGAGAAATTATATTCTCTTGTAAATATTTTGATAATCAATAGATCTCTCACTATTCAGCCTCAGAGACGTAGACATAGGCATGCTTGCTGAACCTCATTATATCTTCATGTCTCTTTCTTGTGTGGTTGTTTGTGCACTTATGTGTTGTTTCTCGGCTCCTCTGGATCCCTACACATGGCAGTAGAGAATGACCTAAGAGTGAGCGACTCGAGTCTCCCGAACCGGCGATGGGATGTTGCCGAGCTGGGCATCTCTCTGGCCCTGCACTGGCTGATAAAGTGAGACAGATTCCCCTCCTGAATCTCTGCACCGAGGACACTGTGCTGTAGGGCGATGCACCATTAGCACGCTTTACTATGAAGGGAGTGCATAAAGTATTAGCAAATACTCCTGCTCCAACGACGAGGAACATTGGTTGGGTGTGGAAGGCGAAGGCTATGGCTCGTACGCGAATGTGCGGTTACATGGGCCTTTGTGAGGAGGCGCCGGATGCATGTCGATGACAGCTGCCCTATGTGTGGAACTGCAGAAGAAACCATCAAACATTTCCCCTCGTCTTGCACTAGGACCAGGGAGATCTTTGGAGAACTCGAGGCTTTGCAAACGCAATTCTTGAGGAATGGCTCACCAAATGTGAGGGGGGCGGAGAGAGCAATAGCGAGCAGTTTTGTTAGATGTCATGTGCAAAATTATTTTTTTCAAAATAAGAAATTGTTTTCAACTTATATATTGTATGTATATATATATTTTAACAATCTAAATAGCTTATTGGTAAAACTTTATTTTGTCATACTAAAGATCATGTCATGAATTTTAAAACTTATCAAGTAAACTGAAAATATTTTTTATCTAATTAATTCTTATAGGTACATGCTACTTGGATTGGGTTGAGCTTGGTTAATACTGTCAAGACCTTTGGTTTCCCTACACTGAATCTGAACAAGTCTCTTGAGTTATACTCATTAAATGTCAGTGAACCTTAAGATGGCGATCATTGGATATAGTCATTAAAGGCCAGTGACCCTTGGGTTACCCTTGTTAAGGGATGGTGATCCTTGGGTTGGGCTGGTTTAGAAATTCTATAAATAGTTTCCCTATAGCTAATATGTAACATCGCCAAAAAAAAAAAAAAAAAAATCAAATTGCAAAAGTTGACTAATTTCTTAGAGTGTAGTTACAAAGTATAGAAGTGTGTCTAACCTGTCAGTAGAGTCATGTCCCGTGTCAGATCAAGAAAGTCACTTGTCTGAACCGATCGTGGAGATCACCAGAGTCTCAAACGTCAACTGTTGTTCCTGAGGACAATTTGATTTTGTGATTCTTACATCACTGTAAGTCAAATATTACTTTAAGCACATTGTTCAAAGGCACACAAAAATTTTAGATTTCCAATTTTAAAAAAAAAGTCCACTTCTTTCTTATCTTCCTTCGGATCTATTTTTCCATTGTTCTAACATAGATTCAGACAGTCCATCATGGTGTATGCGGTTGGCTTCTGTGGAAGGCTCGTTGTGCTTTGACAGTTTGAGGGCATCGTCTCATTCCCAGATCGGTGGCTAAGAATACTCTACGGTCAGTCAGAGAGCTATGGAACATGGATTGCAAGCTGCAGGTCCCCCAGCCAATGGTATCGCAGAGGGCAGCCTGGGGACTAAATGTTCAGCCTGTTCCGCCAGCGCAAGGAATTGTGGTCAAATGGCAACTACCCCAAGGGGTTGGATAAAAATCAATGTTGATGGATCGAGGAAGGGAGTCCCGAGCAGGAGGGGCGCGGGATTCTGTGTGCGGGCAGATATCGACATGCAACTAGCCGCCGGCGCAGCTCCATGCCAAGTTTCATCTGTGCCAGAAACTGAGATCAGAGGAGCTTGGGAGGGTTTGTGTGGGCGACCGAGAACCCGGCAACGGCGAGAGTGTTGGTTGTGGAGGAGACGCGCATGGCGTTATCGAGATGCCGAGCTCGGCCAGCCCGGAGCTGCGGTGGCACCCATTGACTGAGGATGTGAGGATGATGCTGAATCATTTTCGTAGTGTTGGATTCCATCGTACTTTCAGAGTAAGGCAACATGGGGGATTGAGTTCATGTGTGTGAGACACATACATAATAAGAGGGTCATTTCACGTTAACACGTGCATTGAACTCTTATAATATCTTATAATATGTGTGTGAGGCTCACACACATAACATATTATAAGGATCAGTATACGTGTCAACGCTAGATTAGCTCTCTTATTGTATGTGTGTGACTCACAGACATGAACTGAACCCTGCAATGTGGTGTGCTAATTGTTACTAATCCCGGAGCAGACGAGGAGTATCCAATTGTATGGACTGGAAGCTTCCCTACCGAGCTTATGGCTCTTGGCGAAGTTAGATGCATCACTGACAGTCTTTAATAGATTGTAATGGACTATTTGTCTCCTCTTGCAAAAAAATATAATAAAAAAAATTATTTATCATGTTTCTAATATAATAGGATCATCAGTTCATCACACATGGAACCATAGATAATAGCTGTACATTATCACTATATTCTTCATCAGTTGATGTGATCTCACTCCAGTATTTGATTATGGGCCGGGTTGTTTTCACTGAAAAGAGAGGAAGAGTGAAGAAGAGGCGCCTTTCGATGTTTGGTTCGCTTAGAAACGCAAGTGACGAGCTCAGAAGAGATTCAAGTTTGTGCTGACTTGGACACCCTTTTCACACCTCTCTCTCTCTCTCTTTTTCTTCCGCGCAATTTTGAGCGCAACGAGACTACGAGCTCAGCAATAGAGTTAAATGCCTGATTTTTTAATTTTAAATATCTGACTTTTTAATTCCCTTCTCTCTTTCTCTCTCTTCTTTTTCTTTATGTTGCGCTCTTTTTTCTTTTTGAAAAATTGGGAAAAATAAGCAAACCATGACTGACCCCCTCTTCTTCTCTTCACCCAGTATTCTTCTCTCTTCTTTCTCTTCCCACGAAACAAACAGGCCATATGGTCATCCTTTTTGTACTTGCGAAGTCCACTGTCCTGCAAAATTGCCAGACAAAGTACAAGAAAAAGTAAAATAGTATGTATAGTTTGCTTCTCAATTACTCATGGAGACCAAGTACAATATTTTTATGCACATGATAAGATTATTTGTATAAGAGAGATGCTTCTGTTCTTCCAGTGACTTGTACAATGTCAAAGGCAGCAGATGCTTATCTTAACTCTCCCCATGGCCCATGGCATGCGACTGTGGAGAAGTCTTTTCAGGTAGAGTTTTGAAGGAAGGCTTAGGTTGGGCTTGGGACATCTGCGGGTAGTTGTTGAGCCATTTATTTTCATCATTTAATCTTGTGACAATAAATTTGCTTGCTGAGTTGGATCAGATCATGTTTTTGTTCGGCCAGGTTGAGTTTGCTTCAACATCGGCCAGATTGCAATGTCATTGGGAAAAGCCCGACAGGATTTCACTCATAATGAGCTGGTTAAGTCAACTTCTTTTCTCCTTTTTTTTATTTAATTTTTTTTTTTTTAGAGATACTCACAGTTTTATGTCATAGCCTCTATAATGGAGAAATGAATCCCCATGGTAATGGGGAACAATATTAAAATTTCACGAACTAGCAGTGGCTTCTATACGATGTTATTCGTGCGCTATAAATAGCTTCCATAAATCGTTAGCCTAGACAATACTCATTGTATGCTGGAAAGTCGAATCGTTGAGTAATATGTCTCTTGCCCTTTAAATTTAGTTCATATTCTCCTCGCTTGTTGCTGATGAGAGATATGAATCCACAATCTTTCACAAGAGCATAAATTATTTTGTCGCTTAATCTACGCTCAATTGGTAACCAGTTCAGGTTATAAACTTGAAAGAAAAATAAAAGAAAGCCCTGAAAGGAAGAAAGAATAAAAATAAATAAAGAAATAATAAACTTGTGAAGGGACCATACTCCGTACGCCAGACACAAAGTGTTCTCCTAAATTGTCAACCATTCTTTCCTCAAAATCAATCACTTTCAACAAAAATGAAGGAAAACATGCAAAGAACAATATACGGATGAAGTTTTGTCAGTTTCATTAATGACCCCAGATATTTTAGCATCCATACACTTGATAAGATGTTTGGTTGGATGGAAATTCAGTTGCTGAAGAAAAAAAAAGTATTTTAGCTCAAATTTCTATTTAAAAATGTTAGTGACACTATAGTATACCAGAGCACTAATTAAATCTATAAATTGCTGCATAGAGATAACATGTCAAGTACCTCAGAATCTAATACGATCTACTAATACGTGTGTGTATTTGTTTTTCAAAAAGAAGAAAGGAAAAAGAAAAAGAAAAAGAAAAGAAAAAAATTCACCCTACTGATTTTGCGCACCATCTTTTTACAGTACTAGTTCTTGAACAACGGGAGATTTTTCTAAGAGATAAGAGCAGAGTCTGGTGGCTTGCAGAGGGGGGATCGGAATACCAACTTCTTTCACCCTCTGCTTAAATGCTTAAACGCGTGCGGAGAAGTCTCTTTCCTCCATGCAAATTAGTGATGATATTATCTACGATTCTGATAGAATTAGTGAGCATATTGTTTCCTATTATCCGCATCTTTTCTCGATCCGGGTGATTGTAGTTTGGACCTTTCAATTGTTTGGGGTATGTTTCTAACTTGATCTCTTCAAATATGAATGCTTCCATCCCACGTATTCCTTCTTATGATGAGGTGAGAGAGACAATTTTTGATATAGATCCTCTTAGCGCCCTGAGTCTTGATGGTTTCGCAGACAGATTTTATAGGCATTGTTGGGATATTATTGGCCAAAATGTTGTTTTAGTGTGTAGGAGTTCTTTAGCAAAGGTCGTGTTTTTTTCAGGGCTAAATTCCAACTGCATAGTTCTTGTCCTGAAGATGCCGATTGCGCTCAAGGTGGATCAGTTTCAGCTGATTGCTCTAGGTAATTTCTTGTTTAAGATTATTACCAAACTATTGCTCATCGACTAGCTGTTGTTTATTCCTGAATCATCTCGCTCAACCAGTCTGATTTTATTCAGAGTAGACAAATTGGTGACTACATTGCTATAACTTCTGAGTGCTTCAATGTTCTGAGCATTGACAGTTGTGGGGGTTACTTAGCCTTGAATATTGATATTCAAAAGGCATTCGACACTATCAATTGGCTTTTTCTATTTGAGGTTCTCAGGAGCTTTGGTTTTCTGAGAGTTTCATTGGTTGGGTTGGTACTATTTTTATTCTGTTAGGATTTCGGGCTGATCGATGATTCTCCTAAGAGGTATTTCAGGTGTTTCAGAAGTGTGAGATAGGGTGATCATCTCTCTTCCTTCTTTTCTTCTTAAATAAGGACTTTCTGAAGAAGTATCTCCCCTACTTGGTGGATTCGTGCTCTCTTCTATCGATTTCCTCTCAAGTTGGCACGCGTGCTCCTACACATTTTTTATAGGGTGATGATGTGTTGCTCTTCTGTCGAGCTTCTCCTCAGAACTTGCTGGTGGGTAGGGGCGTCAATTGGGCCGGACCAGGCCAGCAACCCACACAGGCACGACCCGGGCTAGCCCGGGCACGACCCGACCCAGTGAGGACCGGGCCAAACCGGCCCGGGTCTGGGTTTCCGGCGGGCCGGCCCAGGTCCGCCAATTAGCGACCAAGGCCGGTGGGCCGTGCCAGGCCCAATACCCCAACGTCTCTTAGAGCCGTTGGGCTTGGCGGCCAGACCGGGCCGAAACCGGGCCGGCACAGCCCAGACAAGAGCCCAACGACTCTAAGAGCCGTTACGGGGGCTTTTGCAAAAAAAAAATTTGCAAACACCCCGCCGCCTACACCCCAATGGCTCTTATAGCCGTTGGGAAATTTGCAATTTTTTTGTGCAAAAAACCCCCTAACAGATATATGTTGGTTTTTTTTGTGTTTTTTGCAAATAAAAATTGCAAAATATACTATCTTCCTCTATAAATACTTGGACTTTGCCACTTCATTTCACACAACAAAACTGCTCCTCTGCATCTTCCTTAAGCTATATAAGTTTTCTATTCTCTCTACAAGCTCCTCAAAACTCAAGTCTCTCTACAAGCTCTTCAAGCTCTCAATCCTTCAAGCTCTACAAGCTCTCTCGACAAGCTCCACAAAATCTTTCTCTACAAGCTCTTCAAGCTCTACAATCCGTTTTTATATTCCTATAAAAATGGATGCCAATTCTAATCAAGTTGGATCTAGCCAACCTTCTGGTTTTAAAATCATAATAATTTAGTATTAGTAATGATACTTGGGACGCCCTAAATGTAACGCCCCGATCCGGAGATAATGTCCACAAGTGTATACAGTATAACCATGATTATCCAACTACAGGAGTTAACAGGAGTATAATATCAGGAATATAATATCAGGAGTCACCCTTTTTCAGGGGTTCAGGAGTACAGGAGTACAGGAGATACGGGAGTGCCAGATGTCTGGTCACATAATAATCATGAATATGTCAGGTAATACAGGTGCCAGGTGTCAGGTGCCAGGTATCAGGTGTTATATCATGTGGCAAATATATAGCATGTCAAATACCGGTGTCAAATATAGCATGCCAAGTGTCGGTGTAAATACTGAGTGCCGTGTCAGATGTCACGGGTCAAGTGTATCATGGCAAATATCAGTGTCGAATATAGTAAATAGCGGAATTAAATATAACATGACAATTATCGGAATCAAATATACATGGAAATTATCGGAATTAAATATAGCATGACAATTATCAGAATTTAATATAGCATGGCAATTATCGGAATTAAATATATCATGACAATTATGTACTAAATTACCATAGCAAGTATTAGGCATTTTAAAATATCCACATGTCCATATCATGTTATAAGTACAAGGTACTTATTTTTAATTTAGTAATAAGCACTCGCATAATGTTAAAATAGATGCATGTTAAAAATAACTGTACTCGCCTGAAACCCGGGGTGAAATACCGGTTAAAAGTCCAAGAAATCGGCGACCCGCACAAGAATCCACTAGCCCGTAATTGTATTTTAAATATATAATTAAAAATATTTATATAAATATTAGAGAGGGAATGAGAGAAGGAGAGAGAGAGAGAGAAAGTTGTAGGAAGAAGAGAGAGAGAGAAAAAGGAGAGAAAATATGGTGTTTGTAAAAGGAAATAGAAATTAAATGGAAGGGGGTAGAGTTGTAAATATAGGGGAGTAAATAAAGGAATGAAGTGAGGGGTATTTTTGGAAAGGAGAGAAAAGTGTTTTATTTAGGGAATGATTAGAGTTTTGAATGAAAGAAATAAAGAAAGAAAGAAGAAAGAAAGAAGAGAAGAAGGAGGAGGAGGGTGGGGCTTGGCCGGCGGCGCCGCCGCCGCCGGGGGTGCAGACCGCGCGCGCGCCTCCCCCAAGGGGAGGGAGGTGGAGGTGTGGGGTTGTTGTAGTTGTTGTTTGGTGGTGGTGGAAGATGGTGGTAGTGGTGGTTGTAGTGGTGGTGGTGATGTTTTGAGGTGATGGGGAGTTAGAGAAGGAGGAGGAGATGATGTTGGGTTGGTTGGAGTGGGGAATTTGGTGGTGGTGATGGAGAATTTTGGAGATGGAGTTGTGGTAATGGAGGTGGGTTTTGATAAAATTGGAGGTGGTGGGTGGTTGTTGGTGGTGGAATGAGATGGTGTTGTGAAGAGGAGTTGTTGGGAAGTTGATTGGGTGGTTTAGAAGTGGCCGAGGCGGTGGTGGTGAAGGTGGAGGCGGCGGCCGTGAGGTAGCGTGAGTGGGTTATTTAGTTGGAGAAGATGAAGTTGGTTTTCTTGCTTTTTCCTTTGGATTTTTGTTGAAGGTGAATGATGTTGTGGTTTAATAGATGATGAGGGAAAAGATTTGATAGTTTAGGGGATGGTGTAGGGCGTCGGCGGCAGCCCTATGGCTGTCGGGCGGCATGGCGGCTTAGCGAAAATTAGGCCGTTGATTGAGGGGGGAGTAATCAAGGTGAATAATTGAAAAGAAATAAAAGAAAATTGGAAAAATATAAGAGAAAGAAAATAAAATATTTTAAAATTTCTATTATTATCTATTTTATTTGTTAAAATTTCTGGTAGCATAAAGAAGGAGAGTAGAGGAGGGAAAAGCCAGAAAAGAAATCGCCGGTAAAAATATTATTATTTAAATAAGGCAAAAATTTGACTGTTTCAGAAACGTACCGAAAAATTCTCAAAAATAGAAAATATTATTCTAAGATACATGGCGAAATCGGATTTGAGAATTCGATATAGTTTTCAAATTAAAAATCTTGAAATCTTTCAGCAATACTGGCCGACACCAGAATCGGTCAAATTTTGATAAATTTAGAAAAATCCCAAAAAATGTATTTAGATAGAAAATGAAATTCTATGAAATACTGTGAAAGCCGTTTCTAAAAATTCAAACCCATTTGAAAACTAAAAATCCGGGAATCGGTCAGCGATGCCGATAGACACCGTTTTGGAGATTTTGTAAATAATTCTGAAAAATTCCAGAAAATCATGAAAATCTAAAATATTGGAAAACGATATTTGAAACTGAAATCGGTCAAATCAGATTAGTAGAAAGGCCAAATCGAGCGAAGCATTAGGTTCGGGTCCCGGTTCAGACTAGGGCAGACTCCGAGTCCACGAATCCAAATCCAACACAAAACGATCACACTAATAATCATAAAACAAAAACAATATAAGATAAATCAAAGAAATATGCTAGAAAAATCAGAATACGTATCTACGCACGTATTCCAGGAACGGGGTGTTACACTAAATATGCCACTAGACACCTACAGTTGCTTCGGAGTCCTGTGCTTTCCATCATGACACGTGATTTACTAACTCCTTCGACATCTACAATTATTTTGGAGTCTACTTTTAGTACAGGTAGCCGAGTATTGACTGATACAAGGATCCGTCTGACATCAGATGCGATCGAGATGACAAAATGCGAAAAGATTGGCTGGATGCAGAAAAGAGAAGTCAAATAAAACAATTGACGATCTCATCGAAGAATCTCCAGAAGACTCTCCAGAAGATGAATAAGATTTGAATTTTTTTTATTTATGATTGATAAAATGTATGAAGAATGAAGATTTGTACTTTTTTTTATGTATTAATGATAAATATGAAAAAATGATTTATACTTCAATTGTATTTGTATCAATTATCCATTTTTTTTTGAATCATTAATAAAATATATATTTTCATTTCACCCCTTGTAATATTTTTAGCTATTTTTATCACAACTTGAATAGGTAATTTTTAAGAATTTTTATGATTTTTTTTGAATTTTTAAAGTTCTTTTCACTACTTGACTAGTATAGTCGACTAGTCTAGCATCCTAACTCTCTGTTAAGGATTAGTCTAGTATCCCAACTCTTATTAGTCGACTAATCTGAGCTACTAATCGCTAGACTGGGATCAAACTCAGATTATACATCTGCTAGTTTTTTCACCAGTCGACTACCCTGGTAATTAGTCGACTAGTCTGTGCATCACTGCACCAAGTCTTTAAGTAACATGTATATACACTTATATACACATCATTACATTATAACTTTTAACAGCCCATATGTATGTATGTATATATGTATGTATGTACACACACACTTCTATACATCAAAACTCTTAAAAATCCATTTACATATATATCTATATGTACATCCACGCATCCATATATGAAAATAACATTAAATAAACTTTTAAAATTTTCTAGGTGTCACAAAGGGTAAGGGATCGGCCTAGGCTATGGCGACTTAAAGATGGGATGAATGACTCTTTTGCACTTCACTTGTGTTTATCATCTTTTCCCTTGTGTTTTTCTTACTATAGGTATTCTACTTGTTATATGTTTATACTTGATATATGTAAACTCTTATCTGATGCTTAAAGTTGGGACTTAAGTATTTTGTGTAAATGATGGATGTATAGTATTTTGGGTAAGAACTTATTATGTACTTTAAGTGTCGAGGATGACAGAACTTGGAGTCTTAAGGTTTATGTTATAAATATTTCATGCACTATGAATGATATATGTAGATTGTATTGTGTGAAGTAATGGGAACTGAATTAGTCTCGTGATTGATATTTATGTTATATATAAGTAGGTCGTGGTGAGCTGAAAATATCATATATACAGCAAGACAGACCAATTTTTTTAGAAAGATGCTGCCAAAACTCTTAAGAATTTGAGAAGACTATGATTAAGTTGGAAGTTATTAGAATAATCTTGAAATTAAATCTTGAGACCGTTACATTAAGGGTTTGGTGCCCCCCCCCCCCCCCCCCCCCCCCCCCCCCCCCCCCCCCCCCCCCCCCCCCCCCCCAACTAAGTGGTGAGAAGAAGGGATAAATTCTACAAGTAGATTTGATTCAATTCTTATTCGATTTACATACGAGTATTTAAGGACCCAACTGATAATCCAACGTTTTAACTAATCTTGCTTATTTGCATTTGATTGTAGTGGTAATTAACATTTTTAGAATAAAATACTAGATTTAAATAAGCTGAAACTGAAACCCAGATCCAATCAATTATACAATTCGAAATCTCAAATGAATTTTGATTTTTAACGAGTTTTCAATTTGCCTATGAATACCGAATGAATATATTATACATATTAGGGCTAGGAGTGGATCTTGTAGGATTTGTCCATCCATCTCTTTGGCAAGGTAAGAGCGGTGTCGCCTCCAAATTACAAACCGTTGTTTGGATTCAAGGAAGTGAGCGGTGAGAAAGTGAGGAAGTGTCATTTTTCACTCTTGTTGTCCATCCAAACACAAACACGGAAAAAAAAATGGAAAAAATCCATTTTCTTTTTCTTTTTACACAATTATTTTCTCACATCAAGAGCGCTACAATTAATTTTGTGATCATATAAATCTCATTTGTAATAAGTTGTAGTTCAAACAGTTAATTTGTGATCATGCAAATATTACTTCCATTCTAATTATAGTTCAATTTTTCATAATTAATTTTTATTTTAATATTATTTTACGATTTAACTTTGTGGTGAACTTTTTCACTTCACTTTCAAAGTACTAACTAAACACCAAAAACTATAATATATTCTTTTACTTTTACTTTCCAACTACCAACCAAACACCAGAACAAATGCAAACAAATTCTCATTTTCTAAAAAAAAAATAGATATACTTCTGACTTTCTCACATACGCCCACTTCCTTGAATCAAACTGTCCCTAAGATTTTTTTCTCATATATTTCTAGAAGCTCTCTGCACACGGTATATAGATCCACAGTAGCTGGCGCATGACAATACATTCTACGGTTCCAGACAGTTATGTTAGTACATTGTGAAGCCACAGGTCACAAGCAAATTTTGGATCCGCATCCACGTATTCATCCACGTGTCATCCCCTCTCCCCTTATCCCCACAACAAGACGCCTCCCTCGCATATATAGACCAAACCGGTACCATGAGACACCTCACACCCCGGCCGCTCCCCAAACCCTAAAAAAAACGCCCCAAATTCGACCTCTTGTTTTTGAGTCTGACATCGGCGAATCCACCGTCTCTCACCCTGTTCATGATCTAAACGCGATGGCCTCCGCCTGCGTCAACAACTTCAGCCTCCCCCCTTCCTACAGCTGCTTCAGCCCCCGCATCTCCCTCAGCCGCGACTTCCCTGCCGCTGACGGTCGGATCCCGCCGACGACACCAATGAGGATCCGGATCTGGGCTCCTCCTCCAAGGACTTCATCGACTTCGAGTTCCACCTCAACGATCCCGTCGCGATGCTACCCGCCGACGAGCTCTTCTCCGATGGAAAGCTCGTACCCCTCCACCTCGCCCCGCTGAAGCCGGCGGATCCAACGGCGGCGGCCTCCGACGAGACCCTCCTGCCGCTGGGGACGCCACTGAAACCGGCGGTGAGGAGGGAGGAGCTTATCGGATCCGGGCCGGACTCTTTCGCGGTGTCCCCGAAGGCCCCGACCTGCTCCAGCCGGTGGAGGGAGCTTCTCCGCCTAAAGCGGCAGCAGCAGACCACCGGCCACAAAACGGAGCCGGATTCCAAGAACAACGCGAACCCGAAATCCCTCAAGCATTTCCTCAACCGCAACCTGCGATCCTCGTTGTCGTCGGATCCGAATCTGAGCCTGCCGCTGCTGAGAGACTTCGAACCCGAACCGCTGTCGATCTCCTTCCGCCTCTCTCTCTCCTCCACGTCATCGTCCGGGGCCACGAGGCTGGCGATCTCCCCCGCCTCTCCCTCGATTCCAAAAACAAACCGAACCAGAACCCGATTTTGCTGAACCGGAACCCGCCCAAGATTCGAGTTTCGTCCGCGAGGGCCAGATCCCATAACGCCAACGGGCGCGTGTCTGTTCGGGCCGGCCGGAGCCCGGTGAGGCGACCGGCGGAGACGGTGGCTCCGCCGCAGCGGTGCGCCTCCGTCGACAGCCCGAGGATGAACGCCTCAGGGAAAGTCGTGTTCCAAGGGCTTGGCCGGAGCTCGAGCAGCCCCAGCACGTTCAACGGTGGGCCCCGCATCAAGCACCGCGGCATGGAGCGCTCGTACTCTGCAACGTGCGGGTCGCGCCGGTGCTCAACGTGCCGGTCTGCTCGCTCCGTGGCGGGTCCAAAAGTTTCGGATTCGGCCAGCTGTTTTCTGGTTCGGGGTCCGGTTCGAGCTCGAAAGCGGTAACGGCAGCGGCAGCAGCAAAGGGAAGAATTAGCACTCTAGCAGCGAGGGGCACATGTGGATATTATTGTTGATTTACTGTTTGTTTTGTTAAATTCGAATTTTGTCATCTTTTTATCTCGTTATCAGATTTTGTCAATACTGAGGGGTGGTGCTAACTTTTTTTTTTTTTTTTTTTTTGGTGCTGTGAGAGAAAAAGAAACGGTAAAAAGATGGAACCAGTTTGGTACTATTTATTTTTGAGATAAGGACCAGTTTTGTACCATGCAGAGAGTTTTGATTGCAAGTTTGTCTTGTAGCTTCCTACTGTAGTTTGAGTTGTTTTTTTTGCATGTGACCATTGCGTCCCCATCTGTTATCTGTTTTGCAAAAATGCGCCTCCGCAAGTCTCACTAAGCATTTACAGCCTTCCTCTGGACTTTTCTGCAAATTTTTTTGTCGTCTAGTGTCCTTGGGAGATATGCAGGATTTGAATTGAATTCGCAGGCTGTGCCCCTTCTTCATGCAGGCAGCATCTGCTGAAAACACAATTGCCCGTCAGACTGATTCCAAATTCTTTATCTCTTCTTTTCACGGGAAAAAAAAAACTTGAAATTATTTATTATTATGGTAATTAATTAAAATTATTTTTGTTGCTGCTTTAACGAGTGGGGTCTGAAATGATGCCTGCAGCCTGGGAGCAAGATTCTGCGGAGGCCACTACAAAATTGTATGCCAAATTTGGTGATCATGTGCTGTGGCTTTTTGTTTTTGCTTCAGATTATTTTGGGTGGTGGTGTTCCTTTATTGTATTTTATTGTATTGAAGAATGGAGGAATCACATGACACCAAGGATTGGGAATTGGATAATAATGTGTATGATCTTTACGTTTAATTATATATTTTCGGGCATGAGATAAGGGAACAGCTACATTCTTAGCTGGGTCTCCTAAGTTATTCTGCCAGCAATTAGTGTATAATTAATTTACAGATCCTCTCACTTGATTTATCGTTTTGAAACTAATTGAGTTGTGTGCATGAAGATGAACACTGCAGATCATGGATTTCTCTCGATGATCATCATTTTTCTTTTCGGGGCTGTTTGGATTCAAGGAATTGGGTGGAAGTGAGGAAGTGGGAAGTGTCTTTTCTCATTTCCGCTGTTCATCCAAACACCGGAAAAAAAAAATGAAAAAAATTCTTTTCCTTCTCTCTTTTCTCCTTTACACAACGTTTTCCTCACTTCTAGAGTGCTACAGTTAATTTTGTGGTCATGTAAATCTCATTTGTAATAAGTTGTAGCACAAAACAGTTAATTTTTTGCTCATATAAATCTCACTTGCATTCTAATTATAGTCTAATTTTTATTTTTCTTAATTAATTTTTAATTTAATATTATTTTGCGGTCAACTTTGTAGTCAACTTTTCCACTTTCACTTCCACATTACCATCCAAACACCGGAAAAGACATAACATTTTCCAAATCACACTTCTCAACAACATCCAAACACCAGAAAACTACTAACTAATTCCCAAGTTCCTAAGGGAACTATTATCACTTATTCACTTCCTCACTTTCTCACTTCCACCCTTAACCAACAGGCCCGAAAGAGGCTCATGATTACAAGGAAGACATTTACTGACTGAACATTCAGAAATATATCTATTGTTTCCATAAGTACTTATTGGAGTAATATTTCTTTGTGACATCGTTAAGTGAGTCATTTGCACACCAAAGATCTTGGACAAGATAATGACTAATTATAATTAGGGGTTGTACTGCCAGCATTATTCAACATGGGACAATGATACCTTTGGACTCAACCCGTCTAATTGGAATTGTTTTTTGCGGCCACATGAGTTGTGAAGCCATGTGGTGTGGTGTTGAACACACTTTTTTGTTTGATTAGTTTCTTTTCATTTACTCCTACTTGCATGTTCATGAAATTTGCTTTGTTCAATTATAGTGTGAAGTTATTTGTATGCACATGTTCAAGTATTGTGGATGTCCGTAAAGTTTTGCTACTGGTGTACAATTATTGTTGGGGTGGGTATCATATGAGTAGTTATATTGAAAATAAAATAGAAAATTTTGATTGTTTTCGTTTACGTAATGGTTAATTATAAGATTTGATGAAAGTATCACCATTTGATTTATTGTAAGTGTGAATTTCTAAAGTTGAGGTGTTGTTATAAATCAGGATCTTGTATTGAATATGAATTTTACATAAATATTCCATTGATTATAATAATATAAAATAGCGATTTGAGATTACAAATTCATCCAATTAAACAATAATATTTGATTTCTATGTGATCAAGCATCATATTACGTAAAAGATAGAATTTGTAATTTCATGATTCATAAATTTATGAATGTAAAACCTACCTGAAATTTTAGTTATGTAGTATAGACAGTCAACTTATGCAACATGAAAGCACAACATGAAAAAAGTGTGGATTTTTGAGAATTTGAAGAAAATCAAATTGACAGATTAGTCTGAGGATTTGGTTTTCTAAAATTTATCTAGCCAGAACCATAAAAAGAAAAGAAGAGAAAGAGAAAAAAGAGTTTATATTTAATCTGCAGCAATGTGGGTCAATTTGAATCCAATCTTCAGCCTGTCTTCTAATAGCCCATAAGAGCCCTCCCTGTCTCCTACCTAGGGGTGGCAATTCGGGTGGGGTCGGGTCATCACGGTCGACCGGTAATCAGATTTGGGTCAACCCGACCCGATTATATATATGAGTAAGAAATTTAAACCTAAATCCGACCCAGACTTAGTCGGTCGAACCGATCAGTTTGACATGATTTCAAAACTCAAATAAAATTTATCTACATAATATTTTCAAATTCTTGGGTGGCGTAATTAGTGATCACACTAATCTCACACACTAAGTTTTTTTTTTTTTTTTTTTTTTGGGGGGGGGTGGAGCCAAAAAGAAAGAGAATAATCAGATCTGGCGAGTTCGGGTCGATCCGACCTGTTTAACAATCAAGTAAGGCGGGTCGCCCCGATTATGACCGTACATGTATAGGCCAAACTCCAGCGGTCAACCCCCCCCCCCCCCCCCCCCCCCCCCCCCCCCACACACACACACACACACACACACACACACACACACACACAAAATAAATAAAAATAAAAATGAAAAAAACCCAACACCACCCCCACACAAAACTCCTACCTGCATAGGTGCTTGGATCACTGAAACATGATGCCATCGAATTGTGAGCTCGAATTGAATTTGGTTTTGGCTAGATGAATTTTAAAAATAACAGTGTAAGTTCAACAGCTTATTTTGCTAATCATTTCCAACGCCTCAACACTGAGAATAGTAATGTAAAAAAAAAACGGAAGAGGAAAGCATACATGCGTAATAGTATTCATTTATGTTGAATTAGGTACTGTTATATGTGTAACCTTAATTTGATGAATATTTTCATTATTTCATAAATAGTTTGTTAGCTATGTAACATGGGCCCACGGGTTGTTTTATGCTCAGGTATCATGAAACGATCACATGGACCCTCTCACTTGGTGTGTTAGGCTTGGGCCAGGCTTGGCCCAAGACAGAATAGATGTCACTAAATACTCACTTGTTAGCTTTATGATATTAAATTATTAAGAATCTCTATAGCATTAGAGTTAAAAAACCTGCATTAAAATAAATACAACATTCCAAACAAACCTGAATCCCAAGCACATAAAAGAAATTTGAACCAACAACTTCAGATGGTTGGGTAAGTAAACCACAACTCATATGGGGTTGAGGTTGTGGGTTTGAATTTGCAGTTACAAGAGAGATTTCAAACTAAATTGAGAGGCCACACTATTGCAGACTTATTGTTCAATAACTTAGATAATAACTTTATGTCAGTTGCAAAAGAGACACAAAAAGGGCGAGCCTTGGTACAATGATAACTTGAGCAAGATGTCAAATATTTGTGTCATGAAAATGCCTTTTCAGAATGAGAGGCCAAGCCATAAAAAATGATTTGGTGCATCCTTACAATGAACTTGGCACATCAACTTGTTGCCATACATCAACCCCGCACCCTAAGGGCTTCTCCGTTTGGTGGAAAATGGTCCAGAAAATTTTATTTTTCTCTGATTTCCGTAGGGTCCATCGGTTTTTTCCAACTTGACCTGTTTGTTTGACTGGAAAAAAATAGAAAAAGCGGATTGAGTTTCCTCTCTGTTTTTCTCTCAAAATGAGAGAAAAATAACAGGAAAACTGGAAATTGTTAGCCCAGTTTTTTTCCAATAGTAAGCTGACAATTGTTAGTTTTATGTGAGCCAGTTTCCACGCCAAACATGCTCTAAGACAAGGGGATGTGATCTCCTCTGTATATGTTCTTATCAACCTCAATTTTTGATTTTCTTGAGGATCAAGAAACCCCCCAAACCCACCCCCCCCCCCCCCCCCCCACCCCCCCAACCAAAAAAAAAAAGTAAAAAAAAAAAGTACCAGATTCATGTTTCATGCAACAAATATATTCTTTTATTTATTTCTTTATTTTCCTTCTACCTCTAATAAACTTCCCACTTGTAGTTTAGATTCTTCAGAAAAAGGAAAAAATAAATTTAAAAAAAAAATTATGGAAGACCAATTCCTGCTAAAGACCAGGATCAAGCCTCTCCACTGAATTTCTGGGTGGTCTAACACTTGACAACCCCTTAGCAATTCCAGCCTTAATTCTTGCCCTCATCTTCCCCTATTTATATAATCCAACCCCTCATTTGCTGACAATCTCAGCAACTTGCTTGCTTGCTTAATCTCTTCTTCTCCCCATTTCATTACATCAAACAACAAGAAAAGGAAGGAAAAAAGGAGGAGGAAATGTCTCAGTTAACGAGCCGAGTTGACGAACCTGAGCAGGCTACCCACAACCACCCACAAGATTTCTCAAAGGTTATCCTACTACTACACTTCGTTTGTTTACATAACAATAAATTTGGGCTTTGGAGTCTTTGACCTATGTTTTTTAATTCCAAACTTTTGCCCCCACGTTTTCATGCATGCTACCATGTTGAGGCCCAACACGACACATTTGGGCCCCTCGGAGCCTAGGACCCTTATTTTTTTAGTGACTATATCATCGTGTAATTAAGAAATGATTGTCTACTAATTAGGTGTTAGTGGAAAGATTTGGAGTCCAAAATGCATGGAAATGAAGCTGAAGATGATTGGGGCCCCAATCATCCATGAAGCAGGATCTGTCAATTTCTAGTTGAAGAGAGGAGAAAGTGATGGGAGTACGATGATAATGAAATGTCTTAAATGACTAATCTCATTGTTAGGTCATCTCACAGTTGGATCCATAACCATTGATGAAATAGTCTTGTAATTATTCCTAAAGTTTAGATTTACATAATTACAGTTTGATAAGTAGTCAGAAACTATATAAAAACTCAACTACAAAACCATATAAGGTCAGATTTGTTTAAAAAAAAAAAACTGTTGAGATACTTACATGACCAATTTGAAACTAATGATATATTTTTTTCAAGCAAAAGTTTCAAATGATTAATTAAATTTTCTTATTAATCAATGAAAGGTGTCCCTCTCTAGAGCTAGCTAGTTCATAATATTTCTTTGTCATGAAACTTGCTGACCATTTAATTAAGTTGCCCCCCCTCGTATGACATGATATTGCTCCAGACTAGCCAACATGTCAGCAGCCATGATCAGCTGTGTGACTCGGTGCATGAGAAGGTGATCAACTCAGAGCTGGCAACAAGGAACATCTCTTCACTGACCCTGCAAGAGGGGAGGAGGTGCTTGTCCATGCAAGAGAGAAGCACCAAATCCCACGACTTCCCAAGTGCCAACAGAGAAGATTGATGATCATCAGCCCCAAGAACAGAACCAAAGTGATCATCATGGAAGGGGGAAAAAAAATTCTGATTTTTTGATTCCAAGAAACAATTTTGCTTTGTTTTTGTATCTTTCATTATCATGTTATGTTGTATCAGTATGTGTAGCTTTGCAAAAGCTATTGCCCGATCCCTTTCTATGTACTCAACTTATCTGAAGATGCTGTTTTGACTTCAAATTGAAGATAACTAGCAATGCAACTATTCATGTATTGTTCCGATTAGATTGAGTATCATACATGTAATGTGTAATGATAATAATAGTGACTGTTACTGTTGTGACCGTTGATGTAGCTGGATTGGCGCCAGAATGCCGGATCAGAGCGAGGGGCTTTAATTTCTGACAGAATGTACATAGGAATGCGTCAATGTTGGGGTGAGGAGGGGTTGCCAGTCCGTCGATGAGACGGCGGTGAGGAGTGGTTAGTGTTAGGACCGGCGAGGTTAGAAGTGTTATGCTGAACTCTAAGATCCGGGCAAAAGTCAGAGAGAGTTAGCGGTGTTGATTGGCCAGAGGTGGCTGGTTTTTTAGACCGCAGTTGCGGTGGTGGAGATATGTCATGTTCGGTGGTGGGCGATTTAGTGATGGCACGCACAGAGTAGAGCTACAAATGACACGTTGCGTGAGGATATCTTTTTGCGTGCCGGTGAACTTTCTTTTCTCTTTTCTTCTTTTTCTTTTTTATTTTGCTTTTGAAGGAGCAAATTATGTGCGAGAGACATATTGTATCCTTCTTACTTGGGAATGTTTCGTTAAACACTTTTTATGATACACCGGGTTTTTCTTTGCCTCGCGGTTTTATCTTAAAAAAAAAAAATAGTAGTCACTGTTACTCTAAGACTTGCTATTCAAATAACTAGAAATTCACTCAATAAAAAACTGTAACGCCCCGATCCCAAGGATACGGAGACGTTATGGCGACGTACATACGCGAGGTGAAAACAACCTCACGCGTACGTTAAGCCTCAGTACAGTACAATACCTCCATATAGATCTGAGGTCCAGCATGAAAGCAGTACAAGAATACCTGCAGAAAGAGGTCAGCGATCATAACAGATATGAAAATAAGGATAAATAAGATAACAGAAATAAAGCACTAAAATACCTATGAATAGTCCTGATGCGGAATCTCCCATGTGACTCCAACTCGGATCTCCAATCTGGGCATGCAAACCCAGGGTCGTCAGAAAGCGACCTAGTGAGTGGTAAAATGAAGGAGGCAGTAATAGATAATATAATAATACCAGCATGATACGAATATATAATACATGATGTTATAAAAGTGATACCATATAATAATCATATGTGAAGCAGTATAAATATAGTAACATATCCTCTTTTAATACCATCACTACCTAGTCGGTTACCATCGGGTCATGTCTATAGTCGTGTCCAGTTTATGTAATAACTAATGTTGTATAGTGGTGACGTAATAGACAGGAACATGATAGTGGTGACGTGATAGAGGTGAACATGCAGATGAGCATATGTCTGCAACAATAAAATATATGCAATGCAGAACATGCATGGTATGCCACTACATACAGTGTAACATATACCAGGTAATGTCACAAAGTATACATGTGCATGAGTAGTAGGGCACTAAAGAAAGTGTAACAGGAAACAGGAACAATAGCAATGTATACATGTCACATGATAGTAGATAAATGATCAGGAACAGTAACAAGTACAACTAAACATGTAGCAGGCAGGTCATGTCAAAGTCATGTCATTTATACAATAGTAGCGATCAGTATCACCTGGTATTTTAATTACTCTCTTCCAGTGTCCCATACCACTGACGGTTCATACTGGAGCCCGCACTCCAGTCGAACCCATCCGGACATGGCCTACGGGTACCACTATCCAAACGAGAGAGTAACCAAATAACAAGTGTTCCCGACGTCACTATTGTGTATACTGTTTTATTATGTTAATTGGAAACCCATGGTCAAAGAGTTCTTATCGGGTAGGTGTATCCCGTGCATACCCGGGATCACGGCCTTTATCAAACCCCTGGCTGCTAAGACCAGAGCCCTCCGCTAAGAGGGGAACAATAATCAAGTACAATATCTCATGGAGCAATACAATCGGTAGGTAGCACTACCATCCCCTGCAGTGGGAGAACAATATGGATCCAGTACATCACCCGATAAGATCTAATCAACCGTCAAGTCTCCCCCATATCCCAGTTAACTTTATGATCTGTTATACCAAGTATACAATGTAACAAGAACAACTACTGTACATGATACAGGTAACATGATAACTGGACCTGAGCTCTGTTGATAGCGCAGAACAATGTAACGGGAAACGGGAACAATATCACATGAACAATATAACATGAACAATATACCGAGAAACGGGAACAATAGATGTGGAAGTCCACATATCGCATATCAACAGCCCGCATGTCCAGTATCAGGAATATCCATATCCGTAACAGGAAACAATCGTATAACATGAATACGGGAACATGGAACAGTAATACATGTAATAGGCATGGTAATCCATATGACAAGAATATAGAGAAACCATATAAGCATGTGTCACAGGGAAGCATGACATGCATGTGTAACAATGATATGTAAACATGAAATGCCGGCATGTGTAATAGTAATATGTAAATATGAAATGCAGGCATGTGTAGCATGGATATGTAAACATGAAATGAGGTAGTCCGTGCAGTGGTCTATCCGTGTACTATCTCAGTGCACGTGCATGTCCTGACAGTGATTAGTGCGTCCATGTAATGAGGATATCACTATAAAATGACGGTGTCCAATGAACTGGTGTATCCGTATCGCAATAATGCACAAACATGCAGTGATCGTGTCGTGAAGCTCAGCAACTATGTCATGATGAAACGTGTACAGGAGGCTACATGAATACTGATATCCAGGGTAACCGCTATCTACATGCACTACGGTATTTAGTGTGGGTCGGTCAGGGTGACATTGTAATAGTGACAAGGTCCCGCATAATGAAGTATGCGTGTCTTCGTGTTCGTGTAGCATGAGTGTGGAACCATACTAGTTATCCATGCAGTGACGATGTCTAGTGATTCTTTAATTGGTCATCTAGCTAAATGTCTAGGTTTATAACACATGTCGTTTCTCGAGTTAAGTTAGGAATTTAACAGTTCTATTATTTAACCCATAATTACGGTTTCGTAACTATAGCAATCATTCCCGACTTTAATAAACATGAATAAATAAATAAAATTTAGAAAAAGAAAACACTCACAAACTGGCTACAGGACTGTAGCTCTCGTTCCCACGATCGCAACGGATCCAGAATCGCCCGAATCGGAGTCTGGATGCTCTCGATATCGCCCGAATACTAACAATAATACAAAATGGGTTAAAGATGCAAATAAAAAGAATTCAAATGCAATTAATAAATTGTCACAGGGGTTTTCTACAAATTTACCTTTAACGGGTTTCGGATGCGGGTTTGGCTCTTAACGGGTCGGGTCCAAATCCACAACCCAAAACTTAATGACGTAAGTGGAAGTGGGTTAGTGGGTAGGGCTTAATGGGTAATGGGTTTCCAATCACTAATAGGAGTATAGTGGGTTCGGGTTCATACCCGAACCCAACAACACACACAGACACACACACTCACACTCACACACACACTCCCACACGCACAGACACATACACACACACTCTCACACTCACTCACAGACTCACACACACATTCCCACACGCACAGACACACACTCTCACACACACTCACTCACACTCACACACACACTCCCACACACACTCCCACACGCACAGACCAACACACACACACACACACACGCACACAAACACTGCCCACACACACACAGACACACAGCACTCCCACCACAACACACACACACACACAAAACACACACCACCACACACACACACACACAACACACACAAAACACACACCACCACACAACACACACCAAACACACACAGCACACACTCTCTCTCACTCACACACACCACTCACACACACTCAACACACACACACACACAACCACAGGGAGACAGAGAGCAGCAGCAGCATACGCTGCTGCTTGCCTCAGCACAGGCCGGCCGGTCATCTGGCCGGCGGCACCCGCCGGCGGCGGTCCCGGCCGCCGGCGGCGGCTCAAAGGGTGAGAGAGAGAGAGGTAGAGATAGAGAGAGAGTGAGAGAAACATGGGGGAAGTTTACAGAGAAAGGAGAAGAGAAGAAGAAGAAGAAGAAAAAGAGGAGGGAGGAGGAGTTGGCCGGCTTGGGGTCGTGGCCGGCGGCTCCGGCCGTGGTGGCGGTGGCCGGCGGCGGCGACACCGGCCGCACGCCGAGCTGGGGCGCGGTGACCGGAAGGGAGGCGCCAGTGTGAAACAGGGAAGGGGGGAGAGTGTTTAGAGAGAGAGAGAGAAGTTAGGGGTTAATTAGAGAGAGAAAGTGAGGGAAATAAAGAGAGAGAGAGAGAGAGAGATTGGGAAGAATTAGAGAGGAAATTAGGAGGGAGAGAAAGAGTTTGGGATTTAAATGGAGGGGGGAAATGTCGGTGGAAAGAAAGGCGGTGAAGGAGACTTCCAGAGAAAGAAAGAAAAAGAAAAGAAAAGAAAAGAAAAGATTTAAAATTAATAAAATAATATTATTTAATTCGGTCCAAAATTTGACTGACTCCGAACGGTGCCCAAAATTAAAGAAAATAGAAAATATTACGCTGAGACGTAATATGAAGACGGGTTGTCAAAACTCAATCCGGTTTACAAATTAAAAATCCCGGAAGCTGTCGCCGATACGGGCGACACCGGTTTGGTCGGATTTTTGATAAATTCTGAAAAATCCCCAAAAATACCTGGACGTAGATAAGATGATTCTAAGATATACGGTGAAGGCCAATTCTCAAAATTCTACACCGTTTGTGAAATAAAAATCGGAAGGCCGGTTATCGGTATCGGTCGACACCGACTACGGAGAATTCCCAAAATAATCCAGAAAAATTTCAGAAAATCCTGAAAAATCTAAAATATTAGAAAATGATTTTTGAAACTGAAATCAGGTCAATCGGAATACTACAGATGTCAAATCAAATTTTGTACGTCGTATCGCGTACAGATACAGTGATACGTACACCGGGGAGCAGGGTGTTACAAAAACCATTATTATCCATCTCAAAAAAATGTTTTTTAATACAGAAAAACCTCCGTCACCTGTTAATCTCACATCATGGTGGCCCACTTAACCTTGGTTAATTATTGGATTCCTAATTAAAGTTAACTGATATTAAAGATGCCCATATGAAGTCACATTTATATAGTTTATATAATCTCTTGAGATATAAGGGTACCATGATGGATGGTTTTATTTCAAGGGTTTATTTGCAAATGTGTGACCCACTTTTCTCCTCCTGCAAAGAAATACAAAACTATCGCTCATTTTGAGAACCCATCAGTGAAAGATTTTCTGAAGGTTTTGTGCAAGGAAAAGGAGACAGAGAGAAGCAGGTTATTTGCATTAGGGTTTGCAGGATCAAAGGAAGGAATCGAGATCTTCTTCAATTTTCATCTATTGTTCATCAATGGCTTCAGGTATGGGAATTTAAAGTATATGTGAATTGATTCTGTATTCAATTCTTGAGATGATTGATTCTAAATTCATGGCTGTTAATCCGCATTAAGTTTATTTTAATTCTCACATTTGGTATCAGAGCCGTGTTTAGAATCAATACATCTTGGATTAAGGATTATGGTAAATTAGGGTTTTTGATTGACAATTCATAGAAATCAATTTTTTGATCCTTTAATTGTAGAATTTGTAACACCCCAATTTTTAAAATCCCGAATTAATATTCAAATCCTTGATCTAAAGAGATTATACAGATTATCAGGGGTGATTAATGAATTAAGTTTGTATTTATTGGAGAAAATTTGAAAGTGAAATATTGTTGGATAATTATGAATACAAGTATATGGATAATTGTGTATGTGTACATGGATGTGGTGAATATGCATATGTGTATAATGGTATTTCATGAAAAGATACAAATCATATAATATTAAAACCAAATAAGAAAAAAAAATAAAAATAAAGTTTTATTTGTTTCTATTAAATTGAATGGTGGAGATGAAAACTTGGAATTTGAAGAGTGAAGTGGAGGGTAGAGATTTTATTGGAATTGGTAATGGGTGAGGTGGCAATCACATAGAATTTATGGGATATTTTATACTAAAAATAGCACTCTCTCTCTCTCTCTCTCTTCTTTCCTAAAAAGAAAACTTCCTCTTTTCCCCCTTCTCTTCTCTGTTGTGAACGACAGAGTCCTTCCCCAAAAATTAGAGATTTCTCTCTCTCTCTCTCTCTCTCTCTCTCTCTCTCGCAAGGATGGACGCGGCCAGGCGCGGCCTGCGCGGCCCTGCGCGGCCGGGGCGGCGGCGGCGGCGGCGGCGGCCGGCTAGGGCAGCCGGAGATCAGAGATTTTAGTGGTGAGTGGGTTTCTCCTTGTTCACTTCTCAATTTAACCTTTTGGAAAAGCCCTAGATTTGGATCTCTTGATTGAATAGAAATTCTTCTTTTTCCTTGAGTTATTCATGCAAGATCCCTTGAAATTTCAATGCTTTTTAAGGTAGGAATTGGTAAAATTTGATCTTGATATGTATTGAATAAATTCCACTATATAAAATTTAGGTGAGTGAGGTTCTTTCCTTCAAATCCTTGAAATTTGTTGTTGAAAATCGTATGGAGTTAAGCAAGATTAGTTAATTTACTTGATCACTTCTTAGTTGAATTTTTATCAAACATTGATATTGACACACTCTCTTTGGAACCCTAGAATTAACATGGTGTTGTGAGTATGACATATTCAAGCTATCCTTGCTATTTTGTTGCGGTTCGTTTGTGTCACTCTTAAGGTATCTTCATATGAGAATGTTAGGTTTTGTTTGAGGCGTAATTCAACTTTATGTAATGGGAGGGTAATGGTATAAGTTGGATGGTAAAATTTATTTGGGGTTGGACAATTATGAATAAATAGCTTCATAAATTCAATTAATAAGTCAATGGTTAAGATTATTGATTGTCATGAAAAATGCGAAGTTGCATTAATAGTAAGGAATCCGTAATCCTTGTATGTGGCAACTTAATTTGTGGTAAATGGTTCGTTTGAAATAATATAATTAATTTGATAGAAATTTATGTGAGCTATGTGGTAGAAAAAAAAATTATTAGTGCCATGATACTCCCATTGCATAATAACTTTACCTTGAAGTACAGCGTGCATGCTTCTATAGATATTGGTTAAAAAGGAAACGTTACATTGGTGCAAGTTGTTAATACTTAGAAAAGTCCGTGTTACCTGACTGGTTACGGACAAGCAAGATAAGAAGAGAAACATCTCGTATAAATAAACAAATTGTCTGAATCAATAGAGTTGGAGCTGAATGTTCCTAAGGGATCCGTTTCGAATTGTATTCGAAGATTGAATAGACCCTTATGGCCTTTGTAGAGTCTGAGGTTGGGGTCGAGTTGAGAGTTAAAAATTTGAAGCTCAGGTTGTAGTCGTGATATGAACATAGAGGAGTGCCAAAGTATTTTCTCGTTAACATGTTGCTACAAATTTCGAGATGAAACTTTTCTTCTAGGTAAATATTGTCACTCCTCTAATTGATGTTGTGGTATCGAGGAAAGTTTCATGATATAAGTTAAAATATGAAGTGGGAGGTGACTTAAAGAAGGACTTGTGATAAATCATGTAGTGATCAAATTATGCATACTCTTATAAATAATTCTTGTGATCACAAATCTAAATACTTTAGTTCATGACTTACTTATAATTCAAGTTAGATGAAGAAATAATAGGAAAAGTGAAGAATTTGTTAATAGAGCACCTTTGGAATAGTAACGCAAATCTGTTAAAATCTGTCCAGATTTGAGACCTGAAACATGTGGTTTCTTTCGTAAGGATATTTAATGAGAAATAGGTCATGTGATATACCGTTGGAAAGCTAATCGAGTCTACTTTCCAACCGCGCTTACGGTGTCTTAATCAAATGTCTGGGCTGAAAATTATCACTGGAACATGATAACTTGTTGAAAGTGCAAAGTTGCAGAATTTTTAGATGTCTAAGAAATTTTCTGTTTATTTCAGCTTTTCGTGCAACTTAAGTGGTGTCTACTCTAGATAGCAGACTGTTCTTATCTGGCTCATAAAAATATAAGGTACCAATAAATTCGTGTGCAGTTTAGTGCCAAGTGGAATGAGATTCGTATTTTACTATGCATATGATAATTTCTTAGAGATTCCGACACTGAGTTAAAAGTGAAAGATTTGTTACTGTTAAGAAGGTTCACATTCCTACCTTCAGTTTAAATAAGATATTGTCTATATTCTCATTGCAAAGAAGGTATAGACTGCTCAAGTCATTAACTTTCCTAAGTTCATCTGATATTGTTTAAAAGTTGTTTAACATAGAGGGTGATATATTAGTTGAAGCCCCTATAACATCGTCATAGTCAACTAAGAATTTTATGAGAATGATTTGTTTTGTATAATATACCTAATATGAATAGTTGGATAGAGCATGATTGGAAATAGATGTTATTACTTAAGTGCTGACCTATTGGAGCACTTATAATTGATAAGCATGTTAAGAATCCGAACTTGGGAATTGTGTGAATATGATTTTGTATGATGTTATGTGTGTTAAATGTAGGAAGGGGCCAGCGGGAGCTGGTAGGTGTGAAGACGGGGTATGATATTATGTGTGTCAAATGTAGGAAGGGGCCAGCGGGAGCTGGTAGGTGTGAAGACGGGGTATGATATTATGTGTGTTAAATGTAGGAAGGGGCCAGCGGGAGCTGGTAGGTGTGAAGACGGGGTATGATATTATGTGTGTCAAATGTAGGAAGGGGCCAGCGGGAGCTGGTAGGTGTGAAGACGGGGTATGATATTATGTGTGTTAAATGTAGAAAAGGGCCAGCGGGAGCTGGTAGGTGTGAAGACGGGGTATGATATATTGTGTGTTAAATGTAGGAAGGGGCCAGCGGGAGCTGGTAGGTGTGAAGACGGGGTATGAGATGGATCGTGTGTTATGAAATAAGATGTGCTTATTCAAATTGAACAGTGTTCTATGCTTGTCCTTATGCATGACTGTGAAGCTCTGCTTTATTATAAGAGATAATGAAATATTATATGATGGGTGAAAGTGCAAGGGTTAATCCATGCAGTACTTGAATGGTGATATGATATACATGTAATTGAATCCTTACAAATAATTGAAAATGAATGGTTATGTGTGATACAAATGTGTATGTGTGTGTATGTGACACTGGGGGTATGAGGGTTGTGTCATCGTATATGACATGAAACCATCAGAATACAAGTTTGGCCGATTGAAATGAATATCATATATTGGGTGAAATGTACATGTGAATCCGTACTTTACTTGAAGGGTGAAGCGTTATTGCATTATGAGAAATATGATATGATTGTATGTTATATAATTATGACTTGTGAAGTAAGTGTTATCTGAATGCATAAACTAGGTTTATGGCATAACTCTTGTGGTTAATGTTTAATAGCGTGAAACACAAAGTACGTGGGTAATACACACTATGTACACATAAGACGAGAGAGTTTGTTATGTAACTCTTAGACCTTATCACACATAAATATGAGAATCCAAGAAAGAAATTGGGGAATACAATTATAAGAGTCTGACCGTCCTCAGAGGTTTTAGAGGCTGAGGCCTTAATTATTAAACTATCGGATGCCTTCGATTCTTGCCTTCTTACTGTTCAGGTTTCTTTCGTTGCATGAATATTCATATTCTCTCTTTGAGATATTATCATTTCTTGATTTATTTCCTGACTCACTCATTGAGCTGTCGAGCTCACCCTCCCACAGACTGATTTATTGCAGGTGGCTTGGAGGCAGGGGTTAGGGTTATGCTGCATAGGGTTCGTTCTGATGTCAATTCAACTCTTGTATTTTGGGACATTTGTGTTTGTGGATGATATATATGTGGGTCATGGGAGGCATGATTAATCTTGTATATACATATGTGGGGAACCTTATGGTAGTTTCATTTCAAGTTGACATTTGAGTTATTTTTATTGAGTTGTAACAATAAGAAGTGTATTATCTATATAATGCCCATGAGAAGTTGAAAGTTATGAATTCTGAAAGCCTATGGATGCCGAGATAGAAACTCTAGAGTTTATGTTATTTTGTTTCTCCATAAGTAGGCGATGTCAAGCCGAAATACTTTCATGATTGTGTGGATGATTTTGAATAAAGTTATATGGTTGGAAGGAGAATAAGTAGGCTGATGTTAGCCGAAATTAGTATATCTGTATTGGATATTATATCCGACCAGTAATTACAAAGGAGGTGCTGCTGAAATTTTTAAGAAACAAGAAAATGATTTGATTAATCGGTTTTGTAAGTGGAGATTATGCAAATTGAGGATTTATTAAACTGGGACCGTTACAGTTGGTATCAGAGCACAGGATATAGATGAAGGATAAACTTAGAACGAATAGTAAAAGAGGATTGGATTGATGGGGGTGGAAATTTTTGGATTGATTTGCATGTTTATGCCTTGTATGTATGTGAAAACATTGTTTGACTTGGTTGGTTTAAGGGGGGTAAGGGTTCTTACGTGTATGACTAATCCTGAAGCGCGGATATTTGGTCACTGCCTTATGTTCGGATTATGATACCCACATGTCATAACTCGGATGTGTTCGGCTGAGGGTGTGGGCCCTCAGTACGAGCTGCTAGTGGTATGGGACACTAGAGTAAGGAAATGATTAAAATATCAAGCGAGTTAAGATTAAGTCGGATCGTAAGAATATAGTGTAGAAAGTTGTTCAAGAGATAATAAGTTCTCGAGGAAAAGGATCGAGAGGGATATTATATGGAAGTAAAATTTTGAAGTATATAGGAGGAATGCGAAGGTTTTGTACTTATCTGTTTCAGGCATGCCAAGTTTCGAGGACGAAACTTTTGTAAGGGGGGTAGAACTGTAACACCCCAATTTTTAAAATCCCGAATTAATATTCAAATCCTTGATCTAAAGAGATTATACAGATTATCAGGGGTGATTAATGAATTAAGTTTGTATATATTGGAGAAAATTTGAAAGTGAAATATTGTTGGATAATTATGAATACAAGTATATGGATAATTGTGTATGTGTACATGGATGTGGTGAATATGCATATGTGTATAATGGTATTTCATGAAAAGATACAAATCATATAATATTAAAACCAAATAAGAAAAAAAATAAAAAATAAAGTTTTATTTGTTTCTATTAAATTGAATGGTGGAGATGAAAACTTGGAATTTGAAGAGTGAAGTGGAGGGTAGAGATTTTATTGGAATTGGTAATGGGTGAGGTGGCAATCACGTAGAATTTATGGGATATTTTATACTAAAAATAGCACTCTCTCTCTCTCTTTTTTCCTAAAAAGAAAACTTCCTCTTTTCCCCCTTCTCTTCTCTGTTGTGAACGACAGAGTCCTTCCCCAAAAATTAGAGATTTCTCTCTCTCTCTCTCTCTCTCTCTCTCTTTCTCTCTCTCTCTCGCAAGGATGGACGCGGCCAGGCGCGGCCTGCGCGGCCCTGCGCGGCCGGGGCGGCGGCGGCGGCGGCGGCGGCCGGCTAGGGCAGCCGGAGATCAGAGATTTTAGTGGTGAGTGGGTTTCTCCTTGTTCACTTCTCAATTTAACCTTTTGGAAAAGCCCTAGATTTGGATCTCTTGATTGAATAGAAATTCTTCTTTTTCCTTGAGTTATTCATGCAAGATCCCTTGAAATTTCAATGCTTTTTAAGGTAGGAATTGGTAAAAATTTGATCTTGATATGTATTGAATAAATTCCACTATATAAAATTTAGGTGAGTGAGGTTCTTTCCTTCAAATCCTTGAAATTTGTTGTTGAAAATCGTATGGAGTTAAGCAAGATTAGTTAATTTACTTGATCACTTCTTAGTTGAATTTTTATCAAACATTGATATGGACACACTCTCTTTGGAACCCTAGAATTAACATGGTGTTGTGAGTATGACATATTCAAGCTATCCTTGCTATTTTGTTGCGGTTCGTTTGTGTCACTCTTAAGGTATCTTCATATGAGAATGTTAGGTTTTGTTTGAGGCGTAATTCAACTTTATGTAATGGGAGGGTAATGGTATAAGTTGGATGGTAAAATTTATTTGGGGTTGGACAATTATGAATAAATAGCTTCATAAATTCAATTAATAAGTCAATGGTTAAGATTATTGATTGTCATGAAAAATGCGAAGTTGCATTAATAGTAAGGAATCCGTAATCCTTGTATGTGGCAACTTAATTTGTGGTAAATGGTTCGTTTGAAATAATATAATTAATTTGATAGAAATTTATGTGAGCTATGTGGTAGAAAAAAAAATTATTAGTGCCATGATACTCCCATTGCATAATAACTTTACCTTGAAGTACAGCGTGCATGCTTTTATAGATATTGGTTAAAAAGGAAACGTTACATTGGTGCAAGTTGTTAATACTTAGAAAAGTCCGTGTTACCTGACTGGTTACGGACAAGCAAGATAAGAAGAGAAACATCTCGTATAAATAAACAAATTGTCTGAATCAATAGAGTTGGAGCTGAATGTTCCTAAGGGATCCGTTTCGAATTGTATTCGAAGATTGAATAGACCCTTATGGCCTTTGTAGAGTCTGAGGTTGGGGTCGAGTTGAGAGTTAAAAATTTGAAGCTCAGGTTGTAGTCGTGATATGAACATAGAGGAGTGCCAAAGTATTTTCTCGTTAACATGTTGCTACAAATTTCGAGATGAAACTTTTCTTCTAGGTAAATATTGTCACTCCTCTAATTGATGTTGTGGTATCGAGGAAAGTTTCATGATATAAGTTAAAATATGAAGTGGGAGGTGACTTAAAGAAGGACTTGTGATAAATCATGTAGTGATCAAATTATGCATACTCTTATAAATAATTCTTGTGATCACAAATCTAAATACTTTAGTTCATGACTTACTTATAATTCAAGTTAGATGAAGAAATAATAGGAAAAGTGAAGAATTTGTTAATAGAGCACCTTTGGAATAGTAACGCAAATCTGTTAAAATCTGTCCAGATTTGAGACCTGAAACATGGGGTTTCTTTCGTAAGGATATTTAATGAGAAATAGGTCATGTGATATACCGTTGGAAAGCTAATCGAGTCTACTTTCCAACCGCGCTTACGGTGTCTTAATCAAATGTCTGGGCTGAAAATTATCACTGGAACATGATAACTTGTTGAAAGTGCAAAGTTGCAGAATTTTTAGATGTCTAAGAAATTTTCTGTTTATTTCAGCTTTTCGTGCAACTTAAGTGGTGTCTACTCTAGATAGCAGACTGTTCTTATCTGGCTCATAAAAATATAAGGTACCAATAAATTCGTGTGCAGTTTAGTGCCAAGTGGAATGAGATTCGTATTTTACTATGCATATGATAATTTCTTAGAGATTCCGACACTGAGTTAAAGTGAAAGATTTGTTACTGTTAAGAAGGTTCACATTCCTACCTTCAGTTTAAATAAGATATTGTCTATATTCTCATTGCAAAGAAGGTATAGACTGCTCAAGTCATTAACTTTCCTAAGTTCATCTGATATTGTTTAAAAGTTGTTTAACATAGAGGGTGATATATTAGTTGAAGCCCCTATAACATCGTCATAGTCAACTAAGAATTTTATGAGAATGATTTGTTTTGTATAATATACCTAATATGAATAGTTGGATAGAGCATGATTGGAAATAGATGTTATTACTTAAGTGCTGACCTATTGGAGCACTTATAATTGATAAGCATGTTAAGAATCCGAACTTGGGAATTGTGTGAATATGATTTTGTATGATGTTATGTGTGTTAAATGTAGGAAGGGGCCAGCGGGAGCTGGTAGGTGTGAAGACGGGGTATGATATTATGTGTGTCAAATGTAGGAAGGGGCCAGCGGGAGCTGGTAGGTGTGAAGACGGGGTATGATATTATGTGTGTTAAATGTAGGAAGGGGCCAGCGGGAGCTGGTAGGTGTGAAGACGGGGTATGATATTATGTGTGTCAAATGTAGGAAGGGGCCAGCGGGAGCTGGTAGGTGTGAAGACGGGGTATGATATTATGTGTGTTAAATGTAGAAAAGGGCCAGCGGGAGCTGGTAGGTGTGAAGACGGGGTATGATATATTGTGTGTTAAATGTAGGAAGGGGCCAGCGGGAGCTGGTAGGTGTGAAGACGGGGTATGAGATGGATCGTGTGTTATGAAATAAGATGTGCTTATTCAAATTGAACAGTGTTCTATGCTTGTCCTTATGCATGACTGTGAAGCTCTGCTTTATTATAAGAGATAATGAAATATTATATGATGGGTGAAAGTGCAAGGGTTAATCCATGCAGTACTTGAATGGTGATATGATATACATGTAATTGAATCCTTACAAATAATTGAAAATGAATGGTTATGTGTGATACAAATGTGTATGTGTGTGTATGTGACACTGGGGGTATGAGGGTTGTGTCATCGTATATGACATGAAACCATCAGAATACAAGTTTGGCCGATTGAAATGAATATCATATATTGGGTGAAATGTACGTGTGAATCCGTGCTTTACTTGAAGGGTGAAGCGTTATTGCATTATGAGAAATATGATATGATTGTATGTTATATAATTATGACTTGTGAAGTAAGTGTTATCTGAATGCATAAACTAGGTTTATGGCATAACTCTTGTGGTTAATGTTTAATAGCGTGAAACACAAAGTACGTGGGTAATACACACTATGTACACATAAGACGAGAGAGTTTGTTATGTAACTCTTAGACCTTATCACACATAAATATGAGAATCCAAGAAAGAAATTGGGGAATACAATTATAAGAGTCTGACCGTCCTCAGAGGTTTTAGAGGCTGAGGCCTTAATTATTAAACTATCGGATGCCTTCGATTCTTGCCTTCTTACTGTTCAGGTTTCTTTCGTTGCATGAATATTCATATTCTCTCTTTGAGATATTATCATTTCTTGATTTATTTCCTGACTCACTCATTGAGCTGTCGAGCTCACCCTCCCACAGACTGATTTATTGCAGGTGGCTTGGAGGCAGGGGTTAGGGTTATGCTGCATAGGGTTCGTTCTGATGTCAATTCAACTCTTGTATTTTGGGACATTTGTGTTTGTGGATGATATATATGTGGGTCATGGGAGGCATGATTAATCTTGTATATACATATGTGGGGAACCTTATGGTAGTTTCATTTCAAGTTGACATTTGAGTTATTTTTATTGAGTTGTAACAATAAGAAGTGTATTATCTATATAATGCCCATGAGAAGTTGAAAGTTATGAATTCTGAAAGCCTATGGATGCCGAGATAGAAACTCTAGAGTTTATGTTATTTTGTTTCTCCATAAGTAGGCGATGTCAAGCCGAAATACTTTCATGATTGTGTGGATGATTTTGAATAAAGTTATATGGTTGGAAGGAGAATAAGTAGGCTGATGTTAGCCGAAATTAGTATATCTGTATTGGATATTATATCCGACCAGTAATTACAAAGGAGGTGCTGCTGAAATTTTTAAGAAACAAGAAAATGATTTGATTAATCGGTTTTGTAAGTGGAGATTATGCAAATTGAGGATTTATTAAACTGGGACCGTTACAGAATTAGTAGAGGATTACATAACCCTAATATCCTATTCATACTCCTCTAATTGTACAATCAATTGGGATCAAAATTCAGGAATTAGAAACCCTAATTTTCCCTAATTTTGAATTAAGTCGATTAAGCAGAAACTGCCTTTGATAACTGCTTCGTCGACTATTAGTCGACTAGCCCAAAACTATAGTCGACTAATTCTATTTCCAGAAAGTTGAGAACTCTCTGTTTTACTACAAGAGTCGACTTGGATTTTTGTGTAGTTGACTAATAAAATATATAGTCGACTAACTCTTTTCCCAAGTCGACTAATAATTTAACCGAGAGTTGCCTTCCAACAGGAGTCGACTAATAAATGTGTAGTCGACTAATAAAATTTATAGTCGACTAATAATATTGGTATAGTCGACTAACCTTTCTCTGCCTTAGTCGACTAGACCTAAATGTATAGTCGACTTGTATTGACCCAAGTCGACTAATCTTTCTTTGCAGTCGACTTGACTTAGCCTTAGTCGACTAGGCTTATCTGGACCAGTCGACTAATGCTTGTTTAATTCAATCATAATGTATGTTACACATTTAAGTTATTGTGTTAATATTGATTGATGTTGGTCAAGTAATAGAATTGGAGTATTATAGTATTACTCAAATAAAAGATTAGAGAATATTATTGATTAGTTTTGTATTCATAAGACTTATTGATTTAGTAGTTGCCAAAGTGACCTATGTTAGTAAACCTTATGAATATACAACTACATAAAAGACTTGTCAATGAGGGTGACATTAAGGACAATAATATTCTCGATGGCGGTTCTAGTTAGGAGATTGGGACTGGCCCAAAGGAAAGTCTCTTTCAACTAATTATGAACCGGAGTAGGGTAGTATAATTTATGTAACTTAGTGGTGTAGAATTGGATACCCAAAGGTAACATGACTTACTATCTAAGTGACATAAATTATATTAGACCTACATAGGTGATAAAAGTTCTCACCTAAAGAGTGAACACTAGATATGCTTAGATTTCGCCCAAAGGAGAAATCAAAGTGATATCAATAGTTCATCTTCATTAAATTTAAAGTTTTTTGTATTGATTCAAGGCATTAATGTGAGTTACGTCCTATTTTGTTTCAGTGAACGTCCCCACTTCCCTTCACACTCATGCAACTAGCATTCCAGCCCTGGATGGTACAAACTTCTCAGAGTGGTTTGAACATGTCCAATTTACACTGGGTGTTCTGGACCTAGACATGGCTCTTTAGTAGAGAAACCTGATGAAGTGACTGCTGAAAGTACAGCAGAACAGGTTAGCCATGCCAAAGCTTGGGAAAGGTCGAATAGACTCAGTCTCATGTTCATCAAAATGACCATAGCCAATAACATCAAGACTTCACTCCCACATACTAATAAGGCATCTGAACTATTAACTGCTGTTAAAGACCGATTTAAGTCTGCAGATAAGTCATTAGCTGGCACCCTTATGGCTGAACTGACTACCATGAAATATGATGGTAGTAGAGGAGTTCAACAACACATCCTTAACATGACTGATAAGGCTGCCAAGTTAGGTACACTGGGAATGAAAGTGGATGAATCCTTCTTGGTACAATTCATCCTCAACTCACTTCCTTCTCAGTTCGGGCCATTCAAGATTCATTATAATACACATAAGGATAAGTGGAATCTGAATGAGCTGACTGGTATGTGTGTACAAGAGGAAGTGAGGCTGAGGCAAGAAGGACATCACTCAGTGTTGGCAGTGTCTCAAGGGGCTATCCATAAGAAAGGTAAATATGGAAGAGGTAAGAGGTTTCCACCAAGGAAAGGGTATGAACCTGGGGAAGGTAGCCAGGGTCATGGAAAGACTTTCACTGTCAAATGCTACTTCTGTGGCAGAAAAGGACATGTGAAGAAGGACTGCAACAAGAGGAAAGCTTGGTTCGAAAAGAAAGGTATGAATCTTTCTTTTGTATGTTATGAATCAAATCTTGCTGAAGTTCCTTCTAATACTTGATGGATTGACTCTGGAGCCACAACTCACATAACTAATTCAATGCAGGGATTCCTTACAACCCGGAAACCGAAGGAAAGTGAGAGATTCGTCTTTATGGGGAACCGTCTCAAAGTGGAGGTCGAATATGTTGGTACTTATCGACTACTCTTGGAGACGGGTCATCAGATGGATCTTGAAGATACTTTTTATGTACCTTCGATTTCTAGAAACTTAATGTCATTATCCAAATTAGATGTTGTTGGATATTCTGTTTTATTCAGTTGTGGAAAACTCAGTTAATGTATAATTCAATGTCGGTTGGACATAGAATTTTATGTGATAGTTTATATAAAATTTCATTGAATGATGAGTTTGCACAATCTCTTTTATCTCTGCATTCGAATGTTGGTATTAAACGTGGGTTAATTAATGAAAAATCCTCTATCTTGTGGCATAGACGACTGGGGCATATCTCCAGGGATAGAATTATAAGATTAGTGAAGAATGGGATTTTGGATAACCTAGACTTTACTGATTTTGATGTGTGTGTGGATTACATAAAAGGAAAGCAAACCAAACACACTAAGAAAGGTGCCACAAGCAGTAAAGAGCTTCTTGAGATAATTCATACAAACATTTGCGGACCACTCTCTATTCCATGTTTTACGGGAGAGAGATATTTCATTACCTTTATAGATGATCTATCACGTTATGGTTATGTATATCTAATTAATGAAAAGTCTCAGGCTGTTGACATCCTTGAGGTGTTCAATACAGAAGTCGAGAGACAATTAGATAGAAAAGTTAAAATCATAAGATCAGATCGAGGTGGTGAGTTTTATGGTAGATATGATGAGTCAGGACAACATCCTGGCCCATTTGCCAAATTTCTAGAAAAGCGTGGTATTTGTGCTCAATACACAATGCCAGGTACGCCTCAGCAGAATGGTGTTGCTGAAAGGCGAAACCGAACACTTATGGATATGGTTAGGAGCATGATGAGCTTCTCTAATGTACCTAATTCATTGTGGAATGAAGCTTTAAAGACTGCTATGTATATCTTAAACAGAGTTCCTAGTAAGGCAGTCCCAACGACTCCTTTCGAGTTGTGGACTGGTAGGAAACCTAGTTTAAGACATTTACATGTTTGGGGTTATCCAGCAGAGGCTAGAATATATAATCCACAAGAAAAAAATTAGACTCAAGGACAATATCTGGGTATTTCATTGGTTATCCAGATAAGTCTAAGGGGTACAAATTTTATTGCCCTAACCATAGTACAAGAATTGTTGAAACTGGTAATGCCAGATTCCTGGAGAATGGTGAAATTAGTGGGAGTGATGAACCAAGAAAAGTAGATCTTGAAGTGGTAAGGGTAAATATCCCAATACCCTTTCCTTCAAGAGAATTGTTGTCCCACAGCTTGATCATCAAGTTGAGATACCAGAACAACATAATGATATTGGTTCACCACTTCATGAGGATATCGCCATTGAAAATATAATAGAACCACCACAACCGGCAGCTTTGAGGAGATCTCAAAGGGAAAGAAGATCTGCCATTTCAGATGATTATGTGGTGTATCTACAGGAATCTGATTATGATATTGGGATAAATAAAGATCCAGTTTCATTTTCACAAGCCATAGAATGCAATGATTCTAGTAAATGGATTGATGCTATGAATGATGAGTTGAAATCTATGGATCAAAACCAAGTCTGGGATCTCGTTGAATTGCCTAATAACTATAAGAAAGTCGGGTGTAAATGGGTCTTTAAGACCAAACGCGACTCTAAAGGCAATATCGAACGATATAAGGCCAGACTTGTGGCCAAAGGTTTCACTCAGAAGGAAGGCATTGATTATAGAGAAACCTTCTCTCCAGTATCAAAGAAGGACTCTCTTAGAATCATTATGGCACTTGTAGCTCATTATGATTTAGAGTTACATCAAATGGATGTGAAAACAGCTTTTCTAAATGGAGATTTGGATGAGGAAATTTACATGGAGCAACCTGAAGGGTTCGCAAATAAAGGTAAAGAACACTTGGCTTGCAAATTAAAGAAATCCATATACGGACTTAAACAAGCTTCCAGGTAATGGTATATAAAGTTTAATGATACCATTACCTCTTTTGGATTTACAGAAAACACTGTTGATCAGTGTATATATCTAAAGATCAGTGGGAGCAAGTTTATATTTTTGGTTCTGTATGTGGATGATATCTTGTTAGCCAGTAGTGATATTGGTTTGCTGTATGAAACTAAAAGCTATCTTACCAAGAATTTTTAGATGGTTGATATGCGTGAGGCAACTTATGTTATTGGCATAGAGATCTTCAGGGATAGATCTCGAGGATTGCTAGGATTGTCTCAGAAAGGTTATATCAATCGAGTCTTGGAAAGATTTCATATGGAATTGTGTTCAGTCAGTCCTGCACCCATTATGAGGGATGACAAATTAAGTGGGAGCCAGTGTCCTAGAAATGACTTAGAAAAGGGTCAAATGCAGAAAGTTTAGTATGCATCAGCTGTTGGGAGCTTGATGTATGCAAGCACTTGTACCAGGCCAGATATCAGTTTTGCTGTTGGGATGTTGGAAGATACCAGAGCAATCCAGGAATGGAGCACTGGAAATTGGCTAAGAAGGTAATGCGATATCTTCAAGGGACAAAGGACCATATGCTCACATATAGGAGATCTGATCAGTTGGAGGTGATCGGCTATTCGGACTCAGATTTTGGTGGTTGCCCAGATAGCAGGAAGTCTACCTCAGGATTTATTTTCTTGCTAGCAGGTGGGGCAATCTCGTGGAAGAGTGTAAAGCAGTCTATCATTGCTTCATCCACAATGGAGGCTGAGTTCATAGCATGTTTTGAAGCCTCGAATCATGCATTATGGTTAAGGAATTTTATCTCAGCACTTGGTATAATTGACTCTATTGCCAGGCCACTGAAGATATATTGTGATAATACAGCAGCCGTTTTCTTCTCTAAGAATGGTAAGTACTCTAATGGTTCCAGACACATGGAACTTAAGTACTTGGTGGTTAGAGAAAGAGTTCAGAAACAGAAGGTGTCAATTGAAAGTATAAGTACCACTTTAATGGTTGCTGATCCAATGACAAAGGGATTGCCTCCAAAGACATTCAAGGAACATGTTGTAAGAATGGGTCTTTTGGGCAATCTGTAAATGTATGGTTTGGTACTTGTATAATTGACATTATTGCGCAATGAAAGTTTGTTTCTGTATTTCCTGTTATCCAATTATGTGTGCACATATTATGTATGGATGTTTGTTAAACAGGAAATGTCTTTATAAGACAATTACAGGGGTCATTTTGGTTATGGACTCAATTAGTAAGGGTTATCAATGTTGTGGTACATAGAAGGGAGTATGACATGGATGTTGTATAACCGCTATGACTCGCATTGGTGGTCCAAGCTAATTGCAGTATTACAGTATTTCATATTTGGGCTTATCAGTTGTTATTTTTAAATTTCGTGATCACGTGTCAAGGTTTTTCAGTATGGAATCCAATGAAGTCAAATGTTTTGAAAATGAGTCTTTTCTTTTATTTGTTTTCTAAAGTTTTAACCTAATCGGTTAGTGGTCCAAGTGGGAGAATGTTAATCTCACGTCATGGTGGCCCACTTAACCTTGGTTAATTATTGGATTCCTAATTAAAGTTAACTGATATTAAAGATGCCCATATGAAGTCACATTTATATAGTTTATATAATCTCTTGAGATATAAGGGTACCATGATGGATGGTTTTATTTCAAGGGTTTATTTGTAAATGTGTGACCCACTTTTCTCCTCCTGCAAAGAAATACAAAACTATCGCTCATTTTGAGAAACCCATCAGTGAAAGATTTTCTGAAGGTTTTGTGCAAGGAAAAGGAGACAGAGAGAAGCAGGTTATTTGCATTACGGTTTGCAGGATCAAAGGAAGGAATCGAAATCTTCTTCAATCTTCATCTATTGTTCATCAATGGCTTCAGGTATGAGAATTTAAAGTATATGTGAATTGATTCTGTATTCAATTCTTGAGATGATTGATTCTAAATTCATGGCTGTTAATCCGCATTAAGTTTATTTTAATTCTCACATCACCATCCCTAACTAAAATGAAATAAATTAGAGATCAAGCTCCAAATATATATGATTACATGATTGAAATTATAACTAGGAATGCTTTTTTCTGTACCATTTAGCAGGGACTCTTCACTTCCACAGGTCTATCCATTGTTATCACGTGTAAACTTTGATGGGCTTCGAGATTTTCTCTTTGTTTTAATGCACATATATTTAACTGTTATGTATGTTCAATCAATATAGATGCATGCACTTGGAAGTCGCTGTACTCATCAATCTTTTATAAATGAGAACATGCATCTTCATAGATGTGGACTGAAAAGGACTGGAATCACACATCATCTAATATTCTGTAAACTAAGCTTACCATGCAATATTAGTTCATAATAGTGTCAGGCAGTACAATTGAAAGACAGTAGGAGAATATTCTCGCAAGAAAAGATTATGCATGCATGTGTGTGATTAATTAACATAATTAAGTACAGCATTGAACTGCCGCGGCGGGCGATTAAGTACTAATTAAACCATGGATTTGTTTGCTAATTAAAAAAAAATAGAGGATGAGGGAGAATCGGGAAAATCTGGGGAGGGCCATTGAGCACAGTGGGAAGCTTGGAGGAAAGAGATGGTGAAGAGAGGCCCTATCCACTGTCACCAGTCTTTTTCAAGAGAGGGTTTTGAAAAACAAAATAAACAGAGCTGTCTACAGATTACACCGGCAGCTTAAGATCAGTTCATATATGATTGAATTATTATAATTTTTTTTAAAATGAAAGATTCTGAGTAAAGCATTCTCCGCTTAAAGGAGAGGAGACACACAACATGGGACATCAAGGGATGCATTGGCCCACAAAGTTTCAAAACAGAGAACCAACATGCATGCTTGCAGAGATAGGCTCAATGTAAAGAGATGGGGGAAGTGATGACAGAATCATCATATGGTGTCTTTTAGGTTCTTTCCATAAGGGGCAAGTGATAATAAATATATATGTGCGCGCGCGCTCAAGGATTTTGTGACAGAAATGGCCAGACAAATGAGAGCACACCAACTTGGGCTCTCTCATAGTTTTTCAGAATAGAATTGTACTTGCTTCTCCCCTGGACACAACCTGGTCAGATAACAGCAGACACACCCAGCTCCTTGAAAGGGGAAAAAAAAAAGGGCAAGTGGCAAGGCATGGAGTGTGAGTGGAACCTAGAAAAATGCCAGCAGCTGGAAGCTGATGATATTTTAAATTTCATGAAAAATCATCATATTTCCCTTCTCCCCTCCCCTCCCCTCTGCTGTCATGTATTTTGATACAACACAGTAGAATTCTTAGACCTTCACTACTATGTTTTCTCTCTCAGATGCTGATATCAGAGAAGAAAAAAGTATTTGCAAGTAGTCAAGTTATTAGGTTTTTATTTATATACGGAGTAATCCTAGAGAGCCTGTTTTTTTTCCCTGCAATTCTATAAAGATAAACCACAATCAGTTATATCTTTTATTTAATGAAGAAGGACAAGAAACAATGCATTAGGACCTGACAAGCAAGCATGAACTGAGATATGGCTGCAAAGACATGCACAATATAACACACTTACATGAAATAACAATGATTTGTACAAAACAACAATAATAGGAGGAGTTAGTACTTATAGAAGAAGTGTTGGAAGGAGAGAGAATATTAAAGGAGGTGATGTGCTGTCGAAGATCGCCGAGGAAGTCGACGACAAAAAGCCGAAGAGACAGGCCGAAGAGACAGCAGCAGAAACCAGCAGAAAAACAGCAGATTACAGGGAGTCGGTCGACCGGACCGGGCGACCGACGTGCACAACGTGCACAGGTGTAGGCGGTCGACCGGACCGGTCGACCGCTCCGAAGGAGAAAAACTCTCAGTGAGTTTCGGTCGACCGACCTGGAGAAGGCCAAACCCTCAGCGAGAATCGGTCGACCGACCAGAAGAAATTAAGTCTCAGTAAGTATCGGTCGACCGGACCGGTCGACCGATCGTCGGGTTTGGGCAAAAATCTGCTGCTCCGCAAATTGCGGAGCAGCGAGTATAAATAGTATCTGGGCTGTTTCTAGGGTTTCTAATCTGCGAAAATTGTATCAGCTCTTAGTACTCTTGCATTCAAAGAGACCAAGAGCTATTGTAATCATCTTCCTAATATAAATCTCTCCATTGATTGCCCCGAGGACGTAGGCACGTTGGCCGAACCTCGTTAAATCTCGTTTTTTGCGATTGAATTGTTCTTCTTGGATTTGTTGGATTGTTCTTTGTGGTTGAGATCTGTTGGATCCTCTATTGGTTGTTGTCGGTGCGCACAACAAGTGGTATCAGAGCATCTAGGTTGCTCTTTGGGATTTCTGAAGATCCGGAGGCCTCGAGATCGGATCCGGTGGAGATCGTGTGTCGATCTCAGATCTGAGGTATTGGGTGTTCGAGGGATCGTGTGTCGATTTCCGGAGGACTCAAGGAAGGTTTTTTGGATCGGTGGTGAAGTAGATCTGGTGAGAAACTCGAGCTAGGGTTTCACGGGAGAGGTAAAAATCACTTTTTTATCTCGGTAATAGATCTATTTTTCAAGTTATTTGATCTTCCGCATAGTTAGAGGATCAAGGAAAGAATCTCAATGGCAGAGGAGGTTGCATCTGTTAGAACAATGAATACTCACCCTAGAATCGAAGTGGTTAAGTTTAATGGCACTAACAACTTTGGGATGTGGAGGTGTGAGGTGATGGATGCGTTGAACGCATCTAATCTGGAGGATACTCTCCTATTGGAGAGGAAGAAGAACACTACTGCCGAGGAGGAATGGGCAAAGATGAATAGGTCGGCATGTGGCTTGATTCGTTCATGCTTGACACAAGACATCAAATACCTTGTGCAACATGAGACGAGTGCAAAGAATCTGTGGGAAACCCTAGAGAAGAAGTACTTGACCAAAAGTGTGGAGTCAAGATTACAGCTTAAGAGTAAGCTGTATAGCTTCAAAATGAAGAAGGGATGCACAGTAAATGAGCACATAAACCGATACACAAAGCTCCTTATGGACCTGATAAACGTGGATGTCGTGGTAGGAGAGGAAGACAAGGCAGTCATTCTCCTGAATTCACTCCCACCGGAGGAGTATGAGACATTTACTATGACGTTTATCAATGGTAGGCAGACATTGGACTACCATGAGGTGTCTTCTGCATTGATGAGTTATGAAACAAGGAAGAAGGAAAGACAGTCTTCTCAGTCAAGCTCAGTGGCAGAGGCGTTGGAAGTAAGGGGCAGAAATTCATCAAGGAAGGGCAGAGAGATTGGAGGAAGATCGAAATCCAGGCCAGGGTTCAAGGACCTCAAAAGAAATCAGTGCATTTTCTGTAGAGAAATTGGGCACTGGAAGGTAGATTGCCCAAAGTTCAAGGGGAAGAAGAAGGAGTCGAATGCTGAAGCAAATCTATCAAAGGTGACGAAGACTCAGAGGAGTAGTTCACAGACAGATGGGGCAGATTCGGACTCGTCGGGATTCTCTTTTTCAGTCAGTACTCCCAGTGTTGATAACTCATGTAAAGATGAGTGGATTCTGGATTCAGGTACAACATAACATGCATGTCCTAACAGGGGCTGGTTCACCAGTTTTGAGAAGCTGGACGGTTGCTCGGTTGTGATGGGTGATGATCACTCATGTAGCATGGAGGGTGTTGGTACAATCCCAATCAGAATGTTTGATGGGACAGTTAGAGAGCTGACAGGTGTGAGGTATGTACCTCAGATGAAGAGAAATTTAATCTCTTTGGGAACTTTGGAAGCATCGGGCATGATGATATCGATTCGAGATGGCGATCTCAGGATGATCAAGGGCTCGATGGTTGTGATAAAGGGTGTCCGCCGAGGAAATCTATACTACTTGAAGGGTAGTACGAATACAGATCAGGTGGAGACTTCGAGTACAACAGATGAGGTTGGCCTGGGGATCTGGCAGGAAAAAGCCGGACAAGAAGAAGAATCTTTGCGAGCTCCTGCAAAGATGGAATCAGTAGAAGGTGCTGCTACCTGCAAGTCAGAAGGTGGACACAGGGTTCTGGACAAGAAGAAGGTGAGTTTCAGCACCAGTTCTCACCACTATGAAGGTCTTCTTGATCGTGTTCACGTGAGTGTATGGGGACCTGCTAAGACGACATCGCTTGGAGGTCACAGGTACTTTGTCTCGGTTATTGATTGTTCATCTAGGCAAGTTTGGATATATCCGATAAGACAAAGGGGTGAAGCCCTAGATGTGTTGAGGAAGTGGAGCGGAAAAATGGAGAGGCAGATAGGTAGGAGGATAAAGGAGCTTCATATTGGCAATGTTGGAAATGACATTGACCAATTCCTACAGTTTGGCCAGAACACAGGAATTGCTACACACTTCTCAACAGGTATAGATGAGTTGGCTAAGGATGTGGTCCGTCCCTTGCTGGAGGAGGTTCGGAAACTATTGTCTAATGCAGGATTGGACAAGTCGCTTTGGGCTGAGGCGATAGAGTATACTAGCCATCTCAAGAATCAAAAGACTGCGATAGGAGGTAAAGCTCCATTGGAACATTGGTCTGGGAAAACAGCTCAATATCATGGTTTGCTGCGGGAATTTGGAAGTCCGGCTTACTTCAGTGCCAAGAATGGCAAGGTGAATCCGCAAGCAAGGAGGTTTGTCTATTTGGGCGTCAAGAAGAACAGCTACAGGTTGTGGGATCCCAAGGACAAAAGGATAGTTATGAGCAGGAATGTCACATTTGGAGAGGCTTCAGAGTTGAAGTCCATCGTCTCTCAGCAGGTGGAGAGGACGAAGACCAAGGGAGGATCGCAGCGGGTGGAGGTCGATGCTACTCCATCATCTCCAGGTGGTTCGGCATCAAAGGAGACTTCATCAGTGGTGACACCGGGTGGAGATCATAGTTACAAGAGTGATGCTGAACAGGTTGACGACATTGCAAAGGATGTCGAGTTGAGTGCAGCTATTGGAACCAAGGGGAGACCACGTTCGTGGTTAAAGAAGGATGAATCTCAAGCTTGTGAACGCGACAAGCTCAAGTTGAAGGCCGTTGCTCTCCATGATGGTCAGGGGAAGATTCATATGACTCAGTCTGACAGGTTCACTGCTGCAGGAACAGGAATCAATATTCGAGCTTGATGAAGCTCATTTTAATGAACTACGGTTGGCTTGATCCTTTTGGGCAAAGGTACGTAGGCAGCCGTAAAGGCGCAGCCATTGGTGATGCAACTCTTATGAAGCTATGTCTGGGTTCTCGAGAAGTTGTTTGAAGCTTCACGTAGAGGTGAAGAAGTATGGTCAATGGAGCTTCACGTAGAGTTGAAGAGACTTCATGCAGAGGTGAAGAGACTTCATGTAGCGGTGAAGTGGTGTGACCAGTTGGTCTTCACGTAGAGGTGAAGAGTTGTGATCTCGAAGAACAGTTTTATCTTCAGGTGAGAAGATGTTGAGCTTTCATAAGGAGTGGTATGCATCCAGTTGAAGCCGATGATGTTTGGTGTGTTCTACGCAGACTTGGTTGGACCGTCAGTGGAAGACAGGTAGACTAGATAGAGCTAGTCAGTGGAGAGTCAGTGTTTGGCTCATAAGGAAGTCTTCGTGAGGTCGTGAAGTTGCGGAGAAGAAGCCATGGTTAGTGATCGGCAGGTATGGAAATTCTCCTAAGGTGAAGTGCAGGGAAGGCATGTACGATGTTTCCAGTGGACAGTTGAGCCAAAGACTCCAAGCCGAGATCGTGTGTCGATTTCGCCGAGATCGTGTGTCGATTTCGACCGGTGCGCGCAAGCCGAGATCGTGTGTCGATTTCGCCGAGATCGTGTGTCGATTTCGCCAGGTGATAGACTGGGGTTCGTTGGATGTCGGCTCAGATTTTAGAATCTTCGCCGAGGTGGAGAATTGTTGGAAGGAGAGAGAATATTAAAGGAGGTGATGTGCTGTCGAAGATCGCCGAGGAAGTCGACGACAAAAAGCCGAAGAGACAGGCCGAAGAGACAGCAGCAGAAACCAGCAGAAAAACAGCAGATTACAGGGAGTCGGTCGACCGGACCGGTCGACCGACGTGCACAACGTGCACAGGTGTAGGCGGTCGACCGGACCGGTCGACCGCTCCGAAGGAGAAAAACTCTCAGTGAGTTTCGATCGACCGGCCTGGAGAAGGCCAAACCCTCAGCGAGAATCGGTCGACCGGTGCGGTCGACCGACCAGAAGAAATTAAGTCTCAGTAAGTATCGGTCGACCGGACCGGTCGACCGATCGTCGGGTTGGGCAAAAATCTGCTGCTCCGCAAATTGCAGAGCAGCGAGTATAAATAGTATCTGGGCTGTTTCTAGGGTTTCTAATCTGCGAAAATTGTATCAGCTCTTAGTACTCTTACATTCAAAGAGACCAAGAGCTATTGTAATCATCTTCCTAATATAAATCTCTCCATTGATTGCCCCGAGGACGTAGGCACGTTGGCCGAACCTCGTTAAATCTCGTTTTTTGCGATTGAATTGTTCTTCTTGGATTTGTTGGATTGTTCTTTGTGGTTGAGATCTGTTGGATCCTCTATTGGTTGTTGTCGGTGCGCACAACAAGAAGATCTAAATTTGATTCATAAAATTGGGATGATGCTCATATCGAATAATTGAGATGTTCAACAATAGAGCAGGCATGTTTCCAGCATCTTAATGATTGTGTGCGGATTTCTGCCAAGGTGATGTGATTTGCTAAAAATAGATTGGAAAAGAAGTGGATACATTTTCTACATCTGGAGCCATACAGGATAGAATGCTGATTTGTGCAACCGGGTAGTAAAATTTTTCTGAGATAGTTTGCTTACAGATTTGATATGTTCATGAGAAATGAAATTGTCCAGAGTGTATTGGAACCACGACGCCGTTTCATCTTCTTGGATCAGATTGCCCAGATTTACCAGAGGGACGGCGGGTTTCAGTTGGCGATCAGGTCTTTGAGTTTGTTTGAGTTCACCAACACTTGGTGTGGGTTTTCAACTAGCCTGGCCTGCATGACACATGCCCGTTTCTCCATAAGAGCACCGCAAGTTCATTGTCTGGCCTGAAGTAAGATCGGTACTGATATGATCATGAGAGAAACAATTCAATAATTTGTTCAATGAAAAGGGAAGAAAGAGAGGTGAGTAGAAACTGACGACGGCATGGCTTTCTTCTCATTTGATGTGGGAAAGAGATCATGAAAAGATCCTCCACACCCCAATCAGGGACAGTACAATGGTTCAATTTTCTGTCCGTAATTTTTTTTCCATGCAAGAAATGAAACAAAGATGAGAATTATGCTTTGAATTTTGATAAGACGCAAAGAAACTTCGCTATAAATTCTGGAAAATTGATAGACAAGCATAATCCATAACACCCTTTAGCTAACCTGCAATGAAAAACGAAGAGAGAGAGGGAAAAAAAAACGATTGACCTTGCTGCCCAAAAATAGGAACAAGAAGAATGAGAGAACTGAGAAATAAGGAAAAAACTGACAATTAGGAAACAGTGGAACTAACAAATTCAGATAATTCTGAACAATGAAGAGCTTACAAAAGACACCAAAATAGTTGAAAATTTCAGACCCTAATTTAGTTCTCCCCCAAAATGGAATATTTTTTTTTTCCTTTTGAGGGAATTCCTCCAAATGGAATTTAACATAGAGAAAATAAAAAACCCATCTAGAGAAAGAACAAGAAAAAAGAGGAGGAGGAGGAGGAGGAGGAAGAAGAAAGAAGAAGAAGAGAAACCAACAAACTAGTGTAAATTCCAAAGCAGAGCTAGAAAAGAGACAAACCTTTCACAACTGCAAAAAAGAACAACTCGGTAAGGAGAAGCAGCCAAAAAGCCAACAGAACCCAAACCAAAGAACCAAAAATTATCTGATAGAAACAATAAAACTACAGGTAAAATCCAATTAAGAAAAACTTCAACCCAAGAGAAATATGACATCAAGCATACATAATTTCGACAAACAGCAAGTACCTACGTGAGAAAAACTCAAATATAAACATAAAAAAAGGAGAAGACTCTTCGAAATATAATTCAATTTCAAATCATGTTGGAAGTTTAATTCAATTTCAAATCATGTTAGTAAAGAGGTTAGATCAAAGTTGGTTTTAACCAGAGGCACGGACATTGACACACAAAAAATTAATTAAGACACGCATCAGACTAGTGCATCCAGAAAATTGATTATGCCACACACAATTTTTTAAAATATTCCCAAAGTACCCCTCTTCCTCTCCCCCGAGCCTCCCCTCCCGCAACCTCGCCCTCCCCCCTCTCACCCTCCCCTCCCCCTCCTCCTGTGGCCTGCTGCGAGGGAGGAGGGCGGAGGAGGATAAATCCATTCGACATCTTCTCCTCTATTGGGGTTAATTTCATACAAGTAATACTTTGGCTTGCGCTTAGATAGGGATAACTCTGGTTTGTGATCAATAGTTCATTTTGTTGTATTAATCTCGTAGTAAAATAAATTCTTCTCCAGTGACAAATTAATGTATATGTAATAATTCCAACTAAAATCCCTGGATTTACTGTTCCATGCACACCCATATACTAGAATATGTAGTATATAGTTCCATGTGACTTGCCTTCATCCTCCATTAACGCATGCCTGAGTATGTCAGCAAAAGCTTCCTCTTCTTATTTTCTTTCTTGTTTTTTTTCAATTTACTTTTGAATTTAAGGAGAAAAACAGATTGGTATTGGATGTTGAGCCGGCACTAGACAAAGAGATCAGAGATGAAAGATTGTAAGCAAGCCTGGCCTTGCCATTGCCTGCTGGACAACCTTGCATGGGCTTCTCTCTTTCTTTCACTGTTGTGAGATAACACAACAGCTCCCTTTGCAGCAGCTCTGCTTGCTCGGTCACCGCGGAAGGAGGAGGTGAAGGAATGATGAGGAAGAAGGAGAGACATTTTGGATTATTCTCTGAGGAAAAAAGTGTACAAAAAAATAATGACACTCTTTATATTTTTGATGTGTCTTAATTATTTCTCTATGTGTCAATATTCGTGCCTTTAAACTAGGAGTATCTATTTAGAAGAGTTTCTTTTTTTTTAGGAGTCAAAGTCTAATTATAATTGTAGTAGAAGTTTGTATTTATTTGAGTTTCCATGTAATAATAGTAGTATTTAGTTATTAAAGTTTGTGTAGGAGTAGAAGATTGGAGAATTGTATTTCTATAAATAGAGTACAAGAGAGTTTAATTTTGTATGAGAAAGTTGTTTGAGAAATCATTAGTCTCAATAAAATAAAATTTTTTTTCTTCCTCCATAAATTTCTCTCACCTCATATTTTCTTTATCGAACATTAACAGTGGTATAGAGCCATAAAATACTCGTTCACATTGCACCAATTACCATCGTCGCCAACAACCGCTTCGAAATCGATCTTCAAAGAAGATGGCTAATAAGTTAATGCAATTTGCTGTTACTCTTTATCATAAAATATAACTACCAAAGTTAGAGCACCAAGATGAAGAAATTGTTGATCTCTCAAGACATGTGGGAGATCATTCAAAATATTTCGAAATGGCAAAAACTTGGAGTAAATTAATGTCTTGTATTTGAGTGAGAAGGATTCGGGCTCGAATCTTTCTGGAACTACACAAGTCTATCTCTTTACACACACCCCCCACCCTTGTAACTCTCTAGAACTCGCCCAATTGCAAACACTTCATAAGAGAACATCTAACTTTCAGTTTGGAAATATAGATGCAATGGATACTTAGAAGATGCAAACTAACTTGTCATATGCATAATAGAAATATTAATATTAGAATAAAAATATATCGAGAGGGTTGCCACAATTTTTACAAGAAGAAATCATCGATCACCAAGTCACAACAAAAGTTGGTATTTTTAGTGAGATTCATGCATGATCCTTGCAACATAGACGTTCTATACGTTTTCCTAAGATCTGCAAATGACTGCTAATGTCGCTTGAGTAAACATCCAGAGTCCACGCTATACCAATTTACATTGTAATTGAAGAGCACAACAATCAAATAATGTAGTTTGCTCTGAGAGTTCAAATGCTCGTATAATACTTGGGTTCAGGACACAATATGTATTTTTTACGCAGGAAAAATATTAACCAGCATGCTGCTACAAACAGCCCTGAAGCAATTATGTACAAATGTGCAGTACACTGTATTTCACGTGCTTTGTATATTACATTCTGTCAACTATTTTGCCTGAGTTATATCTACTATTGATCCGAGTCGGGAATTATAATTTCTCAACAGGGAATCCTATAACAGGTTTAATTTGTGATGCCAGAGACCGGAGCTCCTCGATCTCTGAATCTGTAAGCCTCCACCCAAGAGCACCTACAAATTCTGTAGCCTGCTCTGCGTTTTTGGCTCCAGGGATGGGCACAACGTTGTCCTGACACACTAACCAGTTCAGAACCACCTGAAGAAAAAAAAAAACATGGAAATTAGAGCATTTGAACTCTACTAGGAATGGAGCATTGCCACCCCACAGCGACTTGAATCCACTAGAAGCTTTACAAGACGAAACAGTGATAATTGATGTTTCATTTATAATCTCTTCTTGTTTATATCTTCATTTCCCCCTTGTAATGTGCATTACTACAGCAAGCCTTGTCCTTTCGGACTAAGCTCCTAATCCAAAGAAGTTTTATGGTAAACCCGAGTCCCAACAAAATCTGAAAAAAGCCCTCCAGCATACTTTATGTACTCAGATTTAGTTCTCTTTTCTACAGCGTAAGAGAGGAAGGTATTTTCAATTATAGACCAAAATGTCCCACTCTCACATTTTAGGCTTGCAACTTTTTAAGTGTATCATTCCTCCTGTTTCTACGTACTTTTAAAACTTAAACCCTCATCCAAAATTTCAATTTCTCAAACTCTTTTACCGTCCAATTTGGAGTCATTATACTCTCAAAGCCATTAAAAAAAAAAAAAAATTTCATTATCACCTATTTTGCCCTCAAGTCATTTTCTCTTTTTTACTTTTACTTTTTAGTTTGTGCATTATAATGGTATGATTGGAAGTCTGTTCAATTTCAAACAAAATTAGTCTATAATATACTATTGTCATTTCTTTAAAGTTTTTTTCATAACTGAAAACTTTACCAAGTTTTTTGTCTTTATTCTCTATATGAGGAAAGAGGTGCATTCTTGCCCAAACAAAAAAAATACAAGGCTATACTTGCATATAAATATCCCATATCAGAGAATGATGATACTAAAGACATAGATAAGTTAGCTCAAAGGATTTATTCCAATTTCTTTTGGAACTCAAGGGGGCACCGAATAACTTCTTAGGACCAGGGGCTTAGCCTAGATGAATTTTAAAACTAGGGGTTTAAAGCAAAATTTCCCTTGGTATAATCCTATTCTTCCCTGGATCTTTCAGGAATTAATACAACCTTAAAATGAAGAAAAAGAAGAGCCAAAAAAAAAAAAAAAATGAAACCGAACGATCTTATGTTAAAGATAAAATTTCACTCATGGGAGACAGATGAAAGTGTCCCCAGTGCAAAACTTCACATCTGGTCTTGTATCTGATCTCCAACTACTAAATGTGACACTTGGGGTTTCTAGTGCTGTAAGTATTCTCCTAAATACCTGAATCCAGTTAATTCAGCAGGGCGTAAAAGTTGAAATTCACGAAGACATATAACATTCACTAAACTTTGAATTGTGAAAATATTTCACAAATCTAATTCTATCAGTGATAAGTAGATAAACTTTTTACATCTATATCTCAACACACCCTGCACACATAAGAAAGTCAATTATAGAAATAGATGGCAGCATCAACGACAGATATCGTCCATACAACATTGTTAAGTTACTTTTATGTCTGTTTTTAAGACAGCATGCAAGACCTTCCTGGATTTTATGTGTTTATAAACATTCCAACTTAAGAAAAAAATATAATCATTTCGTAAAAAGTAAAAAGCCAGGTTTGAATTGTCTGAAACCTTTTTCACTAATTAGAAATACTATTGAGATGGAAACAAAGCATGCAAATAATTTCAGCAATTTGGGACAGAACAATCAAACCTGGGTAGGAGTTTTGCCATAATTCTCTCCAATCTCTTTGATCCTGGTTATTAGTGGTTGTAGCTGCATATAGTGGACCTCCATTCAGCAAAAATGGGCTAAATATTGTAATAAGAAAAAGGGGAACATAATAAAGTGTTCTTGCCTTCGTAAGGAACTCAGGAGTGTAGATTCGGCCTCTGGGGCCAGTAGGAGGATTCTCTGGGGTGTACTTTCCAGTAAGAGCACCTAAAATGAATCCACAAAGTACAGCAGGAAAGCACATGAGATAATAGAATTCAGAATAGAAAACATGAATTGAAAATATACGATTAGCATGCGTGAAAAGGTACAAAGATCCTACAACAATATTCATTTTTGCTTCTGGATGCGTTAAATTAGAAAGTCCTCTACTTGGTACGCAATGCGGCCGAAGCACATGACGAAGAGCTAAAACAGTCACAGAGAGACACTACTGCATTCAGTTTCGACAGTCATTGTCCTCTACAAAAGATGACATGTCCCTGCTACAAGGGTAAAATGGTCTGTGATGTATATTACTACAAGTTCAAGTCATGAAAGAAAAATAATGAAAAGTAAAAGGGAACCACTGAGCACTACTCTCATTAAGATGCAATAATATACATCCTTGTTGGAAATAATTTTCTATCCAAAGTTTGTATAGCAAGCAGCATGTTCAACATTCAGAAACAGAATTATGATAATTCTTTTACAAAGAAGCTAATATTATTGAACAAAATGTGAATTATAGAAGCAGAATCGAGCTCATGTGAGCAATAAGGAACAGGTGCCGGCCAGAAAAGGAAATTGTTTGAGGCATAGGATAGAAGGGCAGATTTCTCAGCCCATGAGAAGGGCAGATTTCTCAGCCCATGAGAGGAATAAGAGGATAAAAAATGAAACAATAATTGAAAGAAGAATTTATATATACTTTTGTATCGTAGTAGTAGGATTTTTGTGTGCGTGCGTGTGTGTGTGTGTGTGTGTGGGGGGGGGGGGGGGGGGGGGGTTGTGTATTAATAGTGTTGCGCGCACGGGGAACAACAACCTGTCTAAGAAATCCACCCACCTGGCGGAGACTTGATGCAGCCGGAGAAGTTACCAACACGACAAGAACAACTAACAACAGAGAAAAGCAATCAACACAGTATTTAACAAGGTTCGACAACGTGCCTACGTCCTCGGGGCAAGGGGGAGAGAGATTTTATTGATTCAACAATCAATACAAACTAATACAAGAGGAAAACTTAAGGAGATTCTTAAGGATACAATACATGAGGGCTCTAACCCCTAATTCTAGCCACAGAGTCCCTAGATTTAAGGAAACCCAGATTGAATTCGATCCATTCAGAAAAGGAATCCGAATCTCAAAAGGAAAGTCAAAATGCGCCTGCCGGTCGATCGACCCATGCCACGGTCGACCGCGCCGGTCGACCGGGCCCAACCGAGACTAAGGCCTTGTCAGTCGGTCGACCGGGCGGTCGACTGGGCTGTCGACCGTAATGTTCATGTGCACGTCGTGCATACCGATCGACTGGGCGGCCGACCGGCCTTCTCCACCGGTCGACCGGGTGGCCGACCGGGAGCACAATCTGGCCTGCTCCAATGCGCCGTTTCTCGCTCCTTAATTTTCGATCTCTGTGCTAACTTCCTCTACTCCTCTATCTCCTCTCTCCCACAATTCTCCACCTCGGTGAAGATTTTTCAAATCTGAGCCGATCTCTAACGAACTTCAGTCTATCACCTGGCGAAATCGACACACGATCTCGGCTTGCGCGCTCCGGACGAAATTGACACACGATCTTGGCAAAATCGACACACGATATCGGCTTGAAATCTATAACTCAGTTATCCAACTGGTATGCACCACACATGCCTTCCCTACACTTCACCTTGGATAACTTCCATACATGCCGATCACCGAACGTGTCTCCAACTCAGCAACTACATGACCTCACGAAGAACTCATCATGAGCCAACACTGACTCTCTAACTGACTATCTCTATCTAGTCTACATGTCTTCAGCTGACGGTCCAACCAAGTCTGAGTAGAGCACACCAAACATCATCGGCTTCAACAACTGGATGCACACCCCTCCTATGCAAGCTCAACTGTTCACCGAGATCACAACGCTTCACCTCTACGTGAAGTCCAACTCTTCACCTCTACGTGAAGTTCCAAACATCTTCTCGAGAACCCCAACAGCTTCATATAGGTTGCATCATCAAAAGTGGCTGCGCCTTTACGGCTGCCTACGTACCTTACCCAAAGGATCAAGCCAACCGTAGTTCATTTAAATTGAGCTCCATCAAGCTCAAACACTTGTACCTATATCTTCAGCAGCGAACCTATCTGGCTGAGTCATATGAACCTCCTTACTGCCATCATGGAGAACAACGGCCTTCAACTTGAGCTTATCGCGATCACAAGCTTGAGATTCATACTTCTTTACCACGAGCGTGGTTTTACCTTGATTCCAATGGCTGTAAACAACTCGACATTCTCATCAATGTCTTCAACCTGTTCAGCATCAACCCTGGCTACATGATCTCCACCCGGTGTCACATTCGGTGAAGTCTTTACTGATACCGAACCAACTGGAGATGGTGGAGTAGCATCAACCTTCACCCGCTGTGATACTTTCTTGATCTCCGTCCTCTCCACCTACTAAGAGACGGTAGACTTCAACACTGAAGTCTCATCAAATGTGACATGCCTACTCAACACGATCTTCTTGTTTTCGGGGTCCCACAACCTGTAGCCTTTCATATTCTTTTTGACACCCAAAAATACAAACCTCTTTGCTCGCGGATTCACCTTGCCATCCTTGACACTGAAGTAAGTCGGACTTTCAAATTCCCGCAGCAAACCATGATCTTGAGCAGTTTTCCTAAACCAAATTTTCAATGGAGTTTTACCTCCTATCGCAGTCGATCCATTTATGAGATGGCTAGCATACACAATCGCCTCAGCCCAAAACGATTTGTCTAATCCTGCATTAGACAATAATCACCAAACCTTTTCCAGTAAGGAACGGTTTATTTCCTTAGCCAACTCATTTATACTTCTGTGAAGTGAGTAGCAATACCGGTGTTCTAGCCAAATCGTAGGAATTGGTTCATGTCTCTTCCAACATTACCAATCTGTAGCTCCTTGATCTTCCACCTATATGTTTCTCCATTCTTCCTTACCACTTCACCAACATATCTAGGCCTTCCCACCTTTGTCTCAAGGGATATATCCAACAATGTCTAGATAAACTATCAACAAAAGAGACAAAGTACCTGTGACCTCCAAGCGATGCAGTTTTAGCAGGTCCCCAAATGCATACGTGAACACAATCAAGAAGACCTTCTGAGCGGTGAGTACTGGTGCTAAATTTTACCTTCTTCTTGTCCAGATCGTTGTGTTCACTAGCCAAGTTATAGGTAGCAGCACCTTCCAATCATCCCTTCTTGCAGGAGCTCACAAAGACTTTTCACCTCCATGTCCGACCTTCACCTGTCAGACCTTCGTACAACCATATCTGAAGATCTAGAAGTCTCCACCTAACCTGTAACCGTACTACCCTTCAAGTAGAGATTGTCCCAGTGGACGCCCTTCATCACCACCATGGAGCCTTTGATCATCTTGAGAATATCATCTCGTACAAATATCACATGACCCAATGCTTCCAAAGCGCCAACAGAGATAAGATTCCTTTTGAGTTGAGGTACATACCTCATCTCTTTTAATTCTCGTACATCCCATTTCCATCTTGATACAGACTGTAATCATCTCTTCTATATTACACGGATGATTATCACCTATGATCGTGTAACATCCATCTAACTTCTTAAAACTAGAAAACCAGGCCCTGTTCGGGCACACATGATAGGTGGCTCCGATATCCAAGATCCACTCAGCATTATCTGAGTAGTCAATAGTAGTAGTAGTAACAGAGAGAGAACACCGATGAGTCTTCATCTGATCCATCCGCCTGTACGAGATTCGCCTCGGTGTTTGACTCCACCTTCTTATCTTTGACCTTCGGGCTGTCAACTTTCTAGTGCCCTAGTTCCTTGCACAAGGTGCACTGATTCCTCTTCAGATTTCTGAAGCCTGATCTGGACTTCGACCTTCCATGATCATCTCTTATTTTCCTATTGGAACTTCTTCCTCTTATCGCTAATGCCTCTGCTGTTGTGCTTTCCGAAGAAGACAATCTATCCTGTCTCCTTACTTCATAACTCACAAGTGCAACAGACACCTCACTGTAGTTAAGGGATTTTCTTCCATTGAGAAATGTAAGAGTAAAGGTCGCATACTCTTCCCTAGGAAGAGAGTTCAAAAGAATTACCGCCTTATCCTCTTCACTGGTCTCCACATCCACATTAACTAGATCTGTAAGAAGCTTCGTGTAGCGATTCAAGTGTCAATTGACGGAGCATCCTTTTTACATCTGAAAGCCATAAAGCTTAGTCTTCAACTGCAATCACGACTCTATACTTTTCGTCAGATACTTCTTCTCCAAGATCTCCCACAGCTGCCTCGCAGATTTCTCATGCAACACCTGATACATGATGTCTTGTGTCAGACAAGACCTGATCAAGCCACACGCCAAACGGTTCATCTTGTCCCAATCTTCTTCCGTCGTTGATGCACGCTTCTTCTCCAACCATAGAGTGTCTTCGAGGTTTGATGCCGTCAACACATCCATAACCTCATATCTCCACATACCAAAGCTGTTCGTGTCGTTGAACTTCACCACATCAATCCTTGGATGTGGATTCATGAATCTCACCGATGTACTTTCTCCAGCCATCTTCTCAACTGATTCCTTAAAGTAATGCGGAAACAAACGGAGTTAGATAAAACAAACTAGATAAAGACATGATTTTTACCTCCACGCGAAACCCTCGAAGAGTTTTTGAAACTATATACTCCTCCAAATTGATTCCTCGAACAATCTACACGCTATTTTGAGATCGACACACGATCCCACAAACAGTCCCAACGCTGATTCGAGATCGACACACGATCTCCGCCAAACAGCAACTGATGCCCTTGAATCAACAGATGATCCTACGTCGAACCTGGAATGCTCTGACACCACTTGAAGGACTTGGGGCACCATCCCAAAAGACTAGCCTTTTAGGTGGAGTTGCCCAAATCCTTGTTGATGAGGACATCATGCCACCGCCCAGGAGCAGGTTCGATCGAGTATACTTCAGGAGGCGACGCGCTGATCTTCTATGGCTTTAGATGTGACTTGTTTCAGGCTTTATGGATAGCAGATGTTTTAGCTTTATTTGTGTTCCTTTTATTTTGTTCTTTTGTGGGCGTTTAGTACCACATCGGTTATTTCCCAGTACTCCTCTCTTGTAAGCCTATATAAGGCCCCCTAGACTATTGTATTGGGGAACTAATGAATGATTAAAAAAACTTTTCCTCAAATTACTTTGTTAAATTCTTGAGTTCAGCTGCTCTCGAGTTTAGGGTGAGAAGCCCGTGCAAGGGGTGGAACCCAAATTTTATTTTTTCTCAATTTAATTTTGGTTACGATTTGAAGGTGATTGCGATCCAGGTGATTTTACATCATTTTGGTATCAGAGCACCGTTTTCAATCCCCTTCAAAATGTCTTTTTCCAAATTTTTATCCAGTTTCCAAAACCCTAGATCTATATTTAGATCCATTCAAAAAAAAAGAAAGAAAGAAAAAAAATTACAGTGAAATTCCGTCACGAGAAAAAAAAATACAAGCTAATTCCAAAATCTCGCACTGTTCATCCCTCATATGCAACAAAGCCGCCGCCGCCTGCACTGTTCATCTCCTTCAACAAGCCCACTGACAACATCTCCAGGCCCAAAATCCCTGCACCCAGTTCATCTCCAGCGACGCCATCAACCTTTCCAGGGCGTCGCCTTCGCCTGTCGCCACCAATCGTCGAAGATCCTCAACCATTGCCAGCATCTTCAAGCACGGGAGAGAAATTTGTGCCCTGATCTCGCCATCCTCGCCTCTGCCACTCCATCTCCATCCGACCTCGTCGCCGACAGTACAGTCCACAGGGATCGGATCTCCCCTCATCGCCATCTTCAACCGTCGGCGACCTCTATCATCAACACCATCGTCTTCACAACCAACCACGTCCTCTACAACTCTTCCCTGCATCTCCCCCCCTGCGCCTCCTGTTCTTCTCCCTGCATCCAATCGACGGCCGAGGCCCTCGATCGAGGTCATCAGATCCTCCGCCGCCGGCATCACCAACGGAGAGAGCCCCTCCACGATTGGAGCAGTTCTCCGCCTTCTTCATCTCCGAAGCCTCGTCGTGCCGTCGCTGGGGAGCATCGCCGGCCATCTCCGCCGACTAAGTCCGCCGCCATCGTCGCCCTTTGCTCCATCAGGTTGCCGCCCCCGCCGTTCCCGCTTCGTCTGTGCCCTAGCCCACAGCGAAGAGGGGAGAGAGGATTGGGTGGGGTGTGCGGGTGAGGGTTAAGCTGACCCGACTTTTAAAAGGTGGGGCGATCTGGGTCGGATCCAAACCACCAGACCAGGCCAGCTTTGGTTCAGAGTGAATCAAAACCAACCCAGGCCCGAGTCAGGTGAGCGAGTCAACTCGGCCGAGTTGACTCGACTGAGTCAGAACAGTCCAGAATCGCAGCATCACTTCAGACGGCCGTTCAGGACTCGTTTCAAGTCCGAATTGACCCGTTTTCGAGGCAGTGGATTCGTGACGACCAGTACTACGCGCCTACAGCAGTCTCGTTCAGGTTTGAGTTACGGTCGCCTTCCCAGGTAACTTTGAATATTCTGTCAGTTATTCCTGTCATTTAATTAAAATAGCTAGTTCTTCCAATCTGTCGCATGATAGAATTTATTGACTGTTGCCCACTAAATAAGTGAGTTGTGTGATTCTGATCTTGAGTGGTAACCGACCTAATATTAATTGTGCAACTAAATTATTTGAATCTGTGATTACTTGATATATCTTGAAGTTAACTGTATCAGCACGTGTCTTTATCACTGTCTCCACATTATAATTCTCTTAATCACGTGTTAATCTAAGTAGCTTAAAATGGTATTATCTTTCATCACTCTAATCTCTGACTCCTCCTGCATAACATACATATCCTAAGGACAGCTTGCATTTAGGGTCAGTGAGAATCTTGCATGCCTACTAGAAGTGGCAGAACTTTTTCTATAGGCGAAACTTCAGCATCAATGGACCCTAGCATTCATGATACCCTTAACACAATCTACAAAAGATAGAGAGCATGGACAGACAACTACAAGAAGTTAAGGATCAGGTTGATGTCAATTGTAGGGATTTAGCAACCAGAATTGGTAGGCTAGAAACCAATAGGAGAAGAATCAGGGAGGATGAGAGTTCTCGAAATGACAGTAGGTCTCCTAGGCGTGAGCGAGGCCCACCTTACCAAACAACTGATGCCGATGCCCAGTATATCAGGAGCGTTAAAGTTGATGCTCCTTCTTTTGACGGGCGTTTAGACCCTCAGGTCTATATAGATTGGCAGTTGGCTATGGACCGATATTTTCGTTGGCATGACATGTCTGAGTCAAGAAAGGTTCGACTGGCCGTAATGAAATTAACGGGACAAGCTGGGCAATACTGGGAAAACCTAGAGAGGATGATGAGGTACAGAAGGGAAGACCCCGTGACACTTGGGAAAGCATGAAAGAGAAGCTTATGATGAAGTATGTTCCACCATCATTCAGTCAACAATTGTTGGACAAATGGAATCGATGGACCCAGGGAAACAAATCAGCCACTGATTACATTGCTAAGTTTGATGAATATCTGAATCGGTGTGGAGCTATTGAGTTAGAATCTCCCGAACAGACCCTATCTAGGTTCAGGTCCGGTCTTAGGGATGATTATCATCGAGAGCTCATTGCTCGAGGCATCACGACTCTAGAACAGGCATATCAGCTAGTCACCGACTTAGATGAGTTTAGAGGATCCTATTTTAACTGAAGTAACTTTAAGGATAACTCTAGAACCACCACTACTGGCCAGCCAAGCTTCAACCGAACACTTCCTACCCAAGTAAACCTGCCTCCAGTTCCTCTAGCGTCAAACCAGCAGGTCCTTCTGGTGCAAAGCCCTTTGCATCCGAGAAGAGAACGGTAAGTGAACCAGGAAAAGTCAACCCTAGAACCCAATGCTACAGGTGTCAAGGGTATGGTCACCTTGCCAGCTAGTGCCCGAGTCAAACCAAAACCCTCTTCGTCGAAGTTCCCATTGAAGATATAGAAGGAGAGGATGATGGAGAAGAAATGGTGCACCAACAAGACGATGACTCGGATGCCTCTGTCGAAGAGTATGAATTTAATGGGTGCATCCGAACTGTGGAAATGACGAGCTTACCTCCTAGTGTAGCTCGCACCAATTAGGAGTGGTTAGATGTACTTTAACCCAGCCTGAACCACTCAATGACTGAAGAAGGACTGTCATATTCCAAACTTGCACAAAATTGGCAATAAGAACTGCAAGGTAATAGTGGATAGTGGCAGCTGCATCAACGCTGTGGCGTCAAAGTTAATCACCACCTTGGGGATGACACCGGTGAAGCATCCAAACCCCTACAAGGTTACATGGATCGATGCTACATCTATCGATGTTCAAGAGAGATGTCAAATTCCCATCCAGTTTGCCACATACACAGAAAATGTGTGGTGTGACATACTCCCCATGAATGTAGGTCATATCATTTGGGTCGACCATGGTTATTTGACTTAGATGTGACCATACATGGACGTACCAACCAGTGTTCGTTCGTCCATAATGGGAAAAAGGTGAAGATTATGCCAAATCAACCGAAGCCGCCAACCCGAGAGAAGAGGCTGATAAAGGGAAAGATAAAGTGGACGTTATAAATCCAAAAAAAATGTTGCTAAGGGCAAAGGTAAGATGGAAATGAATTTGATTAGCCACGATCAAATTGAAAAGAGCTTGCAGGATGGTTCTACTTGTTATGCTCTCGTGGCTCGAGAGACTAGCCGAGATATCGAGGAGCAGATTCCTGAGCACATTAAACCAATTCTGGAGGAGTTTTCTGAAACCCTCCCACAAGATCTTCCAGGTGAGTTGCCCCCTATGCGAAACATTCAACATGCTATTGACTTAGTCCCAGGAGCAACTTTACCAAATCTGCCTCACTATAGAATGAACCCAACTGAACATGCGGAATTGCAACGGCAAGTGGAAGAGCTACTTGACAAGGGGTTCATCAAAGAGAGCTTGAGCCCATGTGCGGTTCCCGCACTTTTGGCGCCAAAGAAGGATGGTACATGGCGTATGTGTGTTGATAGTCGTGCAATCAATAAAATTACCGTCAAGTACCGTTTCCCCATTCCCCGTCTTGATGATATGCTGGATCTGATGTCAGGTGCCACAATCTTCTCCAAGATTGATCTTAAGAGCGGGTACCATCAAATTAGAATCCGACCCGGGGATGAATGGAAAACCGCATTTAAGACTAAAGACGGGTTATATGAATGGTTGGTTATGCCATTTGGACTGTCCAATGCTCCAAGCACCTTCATGAGAGTAATGACCCAATTGTTTCGACCATTTATCGGTAAGTTCGTGGTGGTCTATTTTGATGACATACTGATCTATAGCCAAACCCCGGAGCAACATGTGGGTCATCTGAGGCAAGTCCTCTGCACACTCCATGCTGAGAAATTTTATGCAAATCCAAAAAAGTGTGCTTTTTGTATATACAGGATTATCTTCCTAGGATTTGTGGTTTCCTCCGAGGGGTTTCCGCAGACCCTGAGAAAGTGAAGGCAATAACCGAGTGGCCATAACCCCGGACGATCAGGGAAGTCAGAAGTTTTCACGGGTTAGCCACTTTCTACGTCGGTTCATCAAGAATTTTAGTGCTATTATGGCACCTATAACCGACTGTTTAAAGAGCGAGGTGTTCCAGTGGACTCCTGCTGCCTCCAAGGCTTTCGCTGAAATAAAGAAGATGATGACGGAAGCTCCCGTAATGCGTCTCCCTGATTTTCAAAAGATTTTGAAGTAATTGTGACGCATCGGGACTAGCAATAGGTGGTGTACTGAGTCAGGAAAACCACCCGGTTGCTTATTTCAGCGAAAAACTAAATGATGCCCGGCAACGCTACTCCACTTATGATAAAGAATTTTATGCGGTTATACAGGCATTGCGCTACTGGAGACATTATCTGTTGCCACAGGAATTCGTGTTGTACTCAGATCACGAAGCGTTAAGGTATCTCAACTCCCAGAAGAGATTAAACGCGAGGCATAGCAAATGGGTAGAGTTCTTGCAGGATTACACTTTTGTTCTCAAACATAAAGCAGGCATCGAGAATAAGGTCGCTGATGCGCTGAGTCGATGTGTCACGATCTTGGTGGCAATGAGCACAGAAGTGGTTGGATTTGAGAAATTAAAGGAGGAGTATGAATCATGTCCCGATTTTGGGAACATTTATGTCACGTTACGAGACGGCCCTGTTCGTGAGATGTACGATTTTCTCCTTCAAGACGGTTATCTCTTCCGATTCCGTAAGTTGTGTATTCCCCGTACGTCCCTCAGGGATTTTCTCTCGTGGGAACTACATGCTGGAGGCCTGGCGGGACATTTCGGTCAGAATAAGACAATTGAGGCCGTTGAACATCGATTCTACTGGCCGAGTCTGAAAAGAGATGTCTCTAAAGTAGTTAGCCAATGTCGCACGTGTCAACTGGCTAAGCAACAAAAGCAGATTGCGGACCTTACACTCCTCTTCCTGTACCTAAGTGCCCCTGGCAAGACGTGAGCCTAAACTTCATTCTAGGGCTGCCCAAGACTCAAAAAAAGCACGATTCTATCCTAGTGATAGTTGACCAATTCTCAAAAATGGCTCACTTCATCCCGTGTTCCAAGACCTCAGATGCGTCTCGAGTTGCTGTCTTATTCTTTGATCATATCGTAAAGTTGCACGGGATACCTAAAACCATGGTGTCTGATCGGGATATTAAGTTTGTTAGCTATTTCTGGAAAACACTTTGGCATAAGATGGGCACCAAACTGAAGTTCTCAACCGCCTTTCACCCACAGACAGATGGTCAAACCGAGGTGGTAAACAGATCGCTAGGAAATCTCCTCAGGTGTCTAGTTGGAGAAAATTTAAAAACTTGGGATCTCATTTTGCCCATGGCTGAATTTGCATATAACGGATCTGTCAATAGGACTACGGGTCTCAGTCCTTTTGAAATAGTAAACAGTTTTAAGCCCAGGCAACCCATTGATTTAATTCCTATGACACTCATCATTCTAGGGTATCAGACTCCGCATCAGCATTTGCATCCCATATCCATGCATTACATGAGGAAGTCAGGGACAAGATAATGAAAAATAATACTGATTATAAAGCTTCTGCAAATCTACATCGCCGATTAAGATCTTTTAATGTCGGAGATTATGTGATGGTCCGCATGCGACCAGAACGGTTTCCACCAGGAACCGTGAAGAAATTACACGCACGCAGTGCAGGGCCATTCAAGATTATCAAGAAAATCAATTCAAATGCTTATGTGGTGGATCTCCCACCTGACTTTGGCATCAGTTGCACCTTTAATGTTGAGGATTTGGTTCCATATCGAGGTACTTTTGATACCCCTTCTGATCCATTTGTGGATGAGCCAAGCCAAGACCTTTCTGAGAGCCCCCCACTACCTCCACTTTCCCCTAAAATGTCCTATGCAACAGAACATATAGATTCTATCTTGGATGATCAGATTATCTCTACTGGAGATGGAGGGACGAGCCGCTATCTCATTAAGTGGACGGGAAAACCTGATTCAGAAAATTCTTGGATTACCGAGGAAGACCTCCAGCATCTTGATCCTGATCGACTGGAGCACTATCACAGCAGACAGCAGTTCTGTACCCCACACTCGACAGGGTCAAGTTCTTTCCACCTGGGGGAATTGATGAGGACATCATGCCACCGCTCAGGAGCAGGTTCGATCGAGTATACTTCAGGAGGCGACGCGCTGATCTTCTATGGCTTTAGATGTGACTTGTTTCAGGCTTTATGAATAGCAGATGTTTTAGCTTTATTTGTGTTCCTTTTATTTTGTTCTTTTGTGGGCGTTTAGTACCACATCGGTTATTTCCCAGTACTCATCTCTTGTAAAGCCTATATAAGGCCCCCTAGACTATTGTATTGGGGAACTAATGAATGATTAAAAAAACTTTTCCTCAAATTACTTTGTTAAATTCTTGAGTTCAGCTGCTCTCGAGTTTAGGGTGAGAAGCCCGTGCAAGGGTGGAAACCCAAATTTTATTTTTTTCTCAATTTAAATTTTGGTTACGATTTGAAGGTGATTGCGATCCAGGTGGTTTTACATCACTTGTATACCCAAGACCATCTCCACGTCTAGCCGATGTGGGACTATTTGTTCGACCCAAATCCCAACAATCCCCCCGAACAAAGAGTCTCCCTGCAAGCTCAACTATCATCACACTGGAAGATCAAATGCTCCATCGAGATCTAACTCTTTACTGCGTGAGATTACGACACGCCTTATGTGAAGCACTGCAGTTGGTCACTCCTCTACACCGCGTGGTAGCCGGCACGCCCATTGCAAAGGAGCACCACTGTCAAATTTCTCGAGAGCCCAACATTAGCTTCACAGGGGCCTATTGCGCCTTTTTGCGCCAGTGAGGTAGGCAGACCCATTGCGCTTTTGCGCCATTGGGGGATCTACATCGTCGAACATCACCCACACACACAACTAAGTTCGGGGCATGGCTCTGATACCACTTGAAGGACTTGCGGCACAATCTCAAAAAATTAGCGTTTTAGGTGGAGTTGCCCAAATCCTTATATACCCAAGACCATCCCCATGTCTAGCCGATGTGGGACTATTTGTTCGACCCAATCCCAACAAATAGCATTGCAAGGTAGTCTTCTGTTGAGCAAACTCGAGGATTGGGAATGTAGGCTCTTGTTTTCAACAAAACTTTCTTATAATGTCATTATCCCTCATGTAGATTTCTAATATTGCTATACCTTTACCTGGTTCACTTAGAGGAAACTTTACAGAGTTGGCTAAATTTAAGTGCTAATATGAAATGACTAGACGCTAGTCACTACCCCATGCCCGTTGCTTGTACACTGAGAGAACTGTCAGGATACAAAGATTACAATTTTGAGAGAATGTCACTCGAACAAGGGGAGTGTGGAAAAATTATAGTGGGCACACAAATTTGGAAGGATAAGTGGGGAAAGATTCATTTACACACTATGAGAAATGAGAAGATTGATTAGGTGGTACAAATATTGTTATGGCACGGTTTCAAATTTGCCATTCTGATATATATCGGCAATATTGTTCTGACTTCGAGGTACCCAATATGAAATTTACCCTATAATTTCAGCCTCGACAATATTGTTTTAATTTTGAGGTATCCGATAAGAAATTTACCGTATAATTTCAGTCGATATTGCCGATATGACCGATATTGCCGATATGACCGACATTGACAACTGATATTAACGATAATGATATGTTAGTGATATTGAAACTAAAAACTATTAACAAATAACAATACCAATACTAATACCGAGATTTTAAACCATGGTTATAAGAATATGACCAAACAAAAGATGGAGCTTCTAGAGAGATAGAGAGCTAGAGAAATTAGGTGAACAAGATCTAGATCACAATGATTCCAATACTCAAGCAGAAGCGAAAAAGAGATTCAAGGAAATATTACAATGGACAACATGATCTGATCTGCAAAAATGAGAAGATCAAATAAGTGGAGCAAATATTGTTATAGGAATCATAACAAAAGATGGAGCTTCTACAGAGAGAAGAGCTAGAGATATTATCCAAAATTGATCTAGATCAAATGAATTTCCATGCCTAAGAAAAATAAGAGTAGAGACTCAAAGCAGATACAACAAGGAGGAATTTATGTGGAGACAACGAGTAAGTGGAGCAAATGTTATGGATTAGTTGTTAGGATTTTGTCTTATTTTTCAAGAGGAGATGATCTAAGAAAATCCAATTAAGTTAGAGAAGATGATTTGAAGCAGAAGAAACAAATAAGGTGAAACAGTTTCTTTTCAGATGATTGCGAGTTTTCTTTCAGGAGGACTATGAATAGGATTAATTTCTATTCAATAAAGATTTGTTTCTAAAAATTAAAAGGTTTAAAATTTTTCTAGATCAAGGAAATCAACTCCTAATATGATTGATCAAGATTCTTCAAGCATCTAATGATCAAGATCATCCCATAATCTAAATAGGAGTTGTATTGTAAAATCCTATAAATAAAGAATTATAACTTAAGATTTAGGTGGAGCAGAATAGCAGAAAAAAGTTGTTATGAACAACAATGTAAGGCCCTAAAAAGTCAAGAAAGAGAGGAGTAAGGTGAAGATGCATAGAGAGAATATATACTCTCGTAATCTAGACGTATATTTAAAGGGAATGTGAATACTCTTGTGTCATTAAGAAGAATATTAGATCTCTTTATATCAAATTTATTAATAAATCTCTCTCAAGTTCTCTCCCCATAGACGTAGACTAAGTTTGGACCGAACCACGTTAAATTATATATTTTCTTCTTATATCTTTTAATATTTATCCTGTGTGCTCGAGGTAATCGATCTCATGGCGTACTTGAGGTCGTCGGTGGGGATCTCCATATCTCCCAACTATTAATATCATAGTAAGTGTGATATTCCGGGTTATGCACGCAACAATTGTATTGGAGTATATCAATTTCGTCACAATAAATGGTATCAAAGCTGATGGTATTCATTTAATACTCGAGTGCTCTAAATGAAGATGTCAAATCACTGGAATCCAGAGGAGGCATCAAGATGAAGAAGACAATAAGAAAGTTTAGATTTACTTTAAGGTAAAGATCGATGACTTTTAGAGTATATTGATTAAGGTGGAGTCGTCAAAGGCTCAATGATGCTCAGATCTAAACACGGTAAATGCAGCGACGATGATCAGATCATCGCCAATAGCGGACGGCTCGACGAGCTCACGTAGACATCGCACAAGGCATCCCATGGAGGCTACTGCGACAGTACGTCAAAGGAAAAACAGCAGAGGGTGATGAAGATGATCAATGGATGAGACTGATCGGAAGGTAGATCGTGCAATCGTAGTCAGATTCAAATGATCAAGGTGTCGAATCCTATAGTTTCCAACATTCTGAATGCAATGGTGGGTGCAGATCAAAGAGATTCCAATGTCTGATGTAGGTTCTGTATAGATCAGTTAAAAGAATCAACAAAGATCACAGCCAAAATTACGACGGACTAGTCGTGACACAGTGAGATTATTGCAGGCATTGGTGGATCTATCAGATTTGATGATCATTAATAGCAGAGTAATAGATCTGGCAAACATCAATACAGTGGTAGATGACAACTTGATTGATGGAAGGAAGACAATGGTAGTGTATGACGGGAAGGCCCGGTAAGACTATGACAGTTATGTGAAGATAATAAGTTTTAAAGTTAAAACATCGATAGAAGATGGACTATCACTAAGTGATTAGTGAAAGACCATGACACGACTAGTCCTTGATAATTTCGTGTGTAGTTGGTAAGACCATGGCAGAATTAGAGGTGAATTGCCTCAAGACTGACAGGGCCCCATGGCCGGGAAGGCGTCACAAAACGGAATTTGCTGGCGGCGGCTGTGATACAATGCAAGGTAAGGGAAAGAAACTAGGTCAAGGAGTTTCAATGAAAAGCTTGAAGGGAGATCACTTCGAGATGAAACTCTAAGAAAAATTGCAACGGATTTAAGTGTTGCAGGACGACTAAAAGAAAGTGCAT
>JAVJIF010021910.1:0-107420 GCA_038442645.1 Agave tequilana | reverse complement strand
CTTCATTAAAGGCATTTAAACATGTAGCATTGCATTGTAAATTTGACCTATCAATCATGTACACATTATTTTCATGAAAACTGGAAAGTACACATGCATTGTTTGTCTATCTAAAACATTGTAAGCTAAATCATCAAAAACCACTTTAAAAACCTCTATCACAATGTTGACTAATACTCAAGAGGTTATGTTTGAGACCGTCAACTAAAACAACATTTTCAATTAAGAGAGATGAGCCAATTTTAATGTTACCTATACCGATAATTTTCTCTTTGGAATCATCTCGAAGGTGACGGTGCCACCATCGTGGTACCTTGATAGGGTTGCAAAATTATTGATATCCCACGTCATATGTCTTGAGCAACAGCTATCAGATACCCCGCTCTCTATGTCTTGGAGCCTTGGTGTGTACCTATATCAAGTAACAAATTGGTTGATTTTGGTACCCAAATTTTCTTGGGTCCTTTAATGTTAGCATTTCGAACCCAAATGTGGTTATTTGAAGCATTTATTTTATAAAAATAAAATTTGACTAAGTGACCTTTTTGGCCTAAGTGCATGAATAAACCCTACTATAAATAAAATCATGATGAGAGTGTGGAGTGTGTCTAGCATGATGTGCATGTGAATGTTGTGATTTAGAAGTATGAGTATGTGTGGTATGATGAGCATGTGTAGCATGAACTGAAAATACACCTAGAGGGGGGTGAATAGGTGTATGGCTAATCTAATGACAAATGATGCGGAATTAAAAAACTAATTGCAACACGCTATGTGTAACCAAAGAGTGTAGCCGAATTCCCGGTGACGGGCTTTGGACTATCTTCTCTAAATTTTTCTAAATAAGAGTTGAGGTGCTATATGAAGCTCTCTTGGTTCAACACTAGTATGGGCACACACAAATAATATCTAGCATGTATGATATAAATAAGATAAAGCAATGCAAGATATAAGAGAGAGAGAATTAAGAGATTGGGATCAATCGCAAACACAAAGATATGTTTCGAGGTTCGAGCCACTACTCTACGTCCCGGCCTTCACAAAAGGATTTCCACTAATGCGTCCACTCAGGACATACCACACAGGGAACCTCCACTGAGGATTTGGGTAATACAAATTTGGAGTACACAACTCCTCTCTCAAATAAAAATAACCTCTACACAAGAGGCAAGGCACTAAGCCACACAAGATCAATCTCTCAATAGAGGGATAGGCACAAAACCAACACAATCACCTCTCACTAGAGGAATAGACACAAAGCCAAACAATAAATCACCTCTTCACTAAGAGGGATAGGCACAAAGCAAAAACTCCAACCTCAATTACCTCTATACTTAGAGAGATACCAACACAACCTCCACAATCACCTCTACACAGAGGGATAACAACAAACACAAGAAGATTACAACTCTTGGTGATCTCAAAGATTACAAATCATTTTCCCACAAAATAAAGATCCTATAGATAGGATAATATGATAGCTCAAGTGTGAGAAAATAAAGTGTTTGGAATGAAAATAACAAAGAAAAACACTTGAAAAAAATCACAAGACAGATATTGAAATGAAGATCAAAAACTAATTTCAAAGACTCTCTTTTTCTTTGATTTTTCCAACACTTTAAAACAAATAAAGATAAATCTTTTTAAACCAAAAACTCTTTTAAAAACTTACTATTAAACACTTATAAAGATGGGAAAATTTGCTCTCTAAAAACTTATTGAAAAGAACTCAAGAGGGGGCTATTTATAACCCCTCAAAAAATGGCTGTTCGATCAAAGTCAGCAGAAATTCTGCTGTCGGTCGACCGCCCGGTCAACCAGCCAACGGTCGAATTTTGACCGTTATGCTATCAGTCGACCACCGATCGACCGAGGCTGGATCCAGAGAGTAGAGCTCTTTGGCCGGTCGCTCGCCCGGTCGACGGGGCCAGATCCAGAGAGCAAAGCTCTCTGGACGGTCGACCTCTTCGGTCGACCGGCCCTCAAGCCATTTGGCCGTGCACTTTGTACACATCAGTCGACCGGTCCGGTCGACCGACTTCTGCCTTAGTCGACCGTCTGGTCAACCGACAGAAGGCCAGGTCAAACAATTTTAGGGATTAAACCTTAGTTTTTTTTAACTTCTAAAAATCTCATAAAATACATAAATTCTACAAAAATAAGTTCTTTTAAGATCTTTGAATTTGTGTGACTAAAATTCAACATATATTATAATAATTTGAACTGTATTTGTGATATTGAAATTTAGCTTAAATATAAAATCCGTATTTTTCAAAACTTGAATTTTTGAAATGGAAAACCGTTTTCTCCAAAACTTATCTAAATACAAAAATAAGATATTGAAATAATTTTGAAGCATATTGTATATGGATAGAATCTAATATACATAAGATATATATATATCTATGTTTTGTTGGCTTAGAGTCCCTTCACTCTAGTTTTAATGATGATTAACTCATGTAATTATAGTTTACTAATAATCTTGTGATATTTAGTTTCAGATATTTGATTAAGATATTAGTAGGTGATTAGCTTCAACGAAGGTGTTTTGGAGCTATCATATGTTGATTCAAGAGCTCGAGCTTCAAGATCGCATCTAGCACTCGGTAGGAGTCAAGCTCGTTGGATCGATTTGGATCGAGTCGACTTGGAGAAGGAGTTCTGCAAGAAGACCTCGATTTGTTTAGTTTAAGATTGTGTTTAGATCATTGTAAGATTAGATAGTGTTGATATGCTCAAGTTCACAATACTGAAAATCACCTAGAGGGAGGGTGAATAGGTGATAATGCTAATCAATGCACAATTTAAAAATATGATGCAACAATCGCCCAAAACAAGACTAAGAGCCGAATGCCCCGTGAAGGGTTCTGAACTCCTTCCTCCTGATTCCTCGTAAAATGAGTTGGAGGTAAGCAATGCAACCTTATTGTATGGGACAAAGATTGACAAGATGAATGACAACAAGTGAATATAGCAATGACAATCAAAAGCAAGTAGTAATAGCAATGAAAGTAGAGCAAGAACAAGGAAAGTAAACCAAACGCAAACACCAAGAATTGTTATCGAGGTTCGAGCACCCAGCTCTACTTCCCCGCCTTCCCCAGAAGGATTCCAACCACTTCCACTATCACAAAGATGTCACAAATACACCGGAGTACCCAACTCCACAATCTCAAGTACAAGTTCTCTCTTGGTAGTCAAAAGACCACAAACTTTCTCTTTCAAAATTCTCTTCCCTTACAAAGGTCCTTAGAGAACAATGAGTAGGAATGAAGCTCTTGTGTGCAAAGAGAAAAGAAAATATAATCAGAGAATTCTTGAAAGTACTTCAGAAAATGAGAGAGAATTTCAGCACAAAAACCAAGAAACCAAGTCTTTTTGAAAGCCTTAAACTTGTGAAAATTTTGATAATTTTTCTAGTAACCAAACTCTCTCTAAACACCCCTATTTATAGGAGAGGGCTAGGGTTTAAAGAAAAAATATTTTTAAAGCTAATCAGAATGTATTAAAACCAAAACATGTCACTTAAACACACTTAAGTGAGAAAAGGACAAAAATAAATCTGCTCAGAAAACTAGCCGTTACTGTTCAAACGGCTAGTCCGGTCGACCGGCCCGGTCGACCGCTAGTACAAAGAAAATAACCGTTGCAGGCTACGGTCGACCGGCCCGGTCGACCCAAACAAACAGAGAGCAAAGTGTTACAGTCAGGCAGGTCTCGGTCGACCGTCACGGTCGACCGTGAAACGTGCACACTGATACGTGCATCTGCCAGAACCACGGTCGACTCGGGCGGTCGACCGGCAAAGCCTGACATAGGCACGGTCGACTCGGGCGGTCGACCGGCTCAGGCCAAAAATCAAGTTTTGAACAGAATTTTGAGGAGATGAATATTTTTATCAAAAGATGTTTTAAATAGGAATAAGTATAAAACATAAATATGGATTTGTAGGCAGAGGATTTTGTATCAAAATATTTTTGTATAATTTATATGAATTAAACTTAGAAATAAGATGTGCGCAAAAACGTGTGTGATGGAGCTTTAAACCTATTCACTATTCTTTAACAAAACTCTAAACTAAAAACAATCTAATAAATTATCTTGAGCAATCTTGAAGTCTTGAGCCAAGCTATGCCTTGCTAGAGCCTTCACTTCTATGTTCCTTCTATGATGTCCAATATGCCTTCTTTGCTTCATGAACCTAGAAATTCTTGCAATAGCTAAGCAATGGCCTCCAAATATGGTACAAACCTGAAACTTATCTTAACAAACAAATTAGTACCATATAGCTCCTATTTGTTTTGTTATCATCAAAACTCTAAACAAGTGGAGAGTGTAACCTTATGGGCCAACAATCTCCCCCTTTTTGATGATGACAAAACAAATAGGCTATAAATAAAAATATAAGGGAGGAGAAAGCTCCCCCTCAAATTATGCTATATTAAACAAACAAAAATAATGTAATTTGTAATTTGCAAGTAAACACCATGAAACCAAAAAAAAACCATGAGAATATAAAACACTTGCAAAACACTTAAACTCAAATTACAAGAATTCATGAAAACACATTAAGAACTAAAAACATATTAAAAACTTGCAAAACACTTAAACTCAAATTACAAGAATTCATGAAAACACATTAAAAACTAAAAACATATATAAACTCATATGGAACCGAAACCATATGAACTTATATTTCCATACATAAACTCATTCTCCCCCTTTTTGTCATACATCAAAAAGGGTTATGAAAACATTATCATTCAATAACACAAACATTAAGTTCACCACAAATGAAGGAAAATCTAGCAAAATCAAGTGGTTTAGTGAAAATATCGGCTAGTTGTAAATCCGTAGAAACATAATCAATATCTATATCTCCTTTCTCAAAATGATCTATAAGAAAGTGATATCTAATCTCAATGTGCTTGGTCTTACTATGTTGATTTGCATTCTTTGTCATATGTATAGTACTAGTATTATCACAAAATATTTTAATATGGTCAAAATGCAAATCATAATCAAGGAGAGTATGTTTCATCCAAAGGACCTGTGCACAACAAGCCCCCGCGGCAACATACTCCTCCTCGGCGGTTGAGAGAGCTACGGAATTTTGTTTCCTAGAGGACCATGAAACAAAACAATTACCAAGAAATTGACATGTCCCACTAGTACTCTTTATATCTACTCTACAACCCGCATAGTCGGCATCCGAATAACTCGTCATTGAGAAATCTCCGATTTTCGGATACCATAGACCCATTCCAATCGTTACCTTAATATAACGAATAATGCGTTTTACCGTAATAAGATGAGACTCTTTGGGACACGATTGAAATATAGCACAAAGATACACACTAAACATGATATCCGGCCTACTTGCCGTTAAATACAAAAGACTACCTATCATGCTTCTATATAATTTAATATCAACATTTTTACCTTGGTCATCCTTATCAAGCTTGGTGGAGTTGCCATGGGAGTGTTGCAAACCTTTGAGTCTTCAAGTCCAAACCTTTTTACGAGTTCCTTTGCGTATTTGGCTTGACATATGAAGTTCCCATCTTGCAATTGCTTGATTTGGAGTCCAAGAAAGAAATTAAGCTCACCCATTGAAGACATTTCAAACTCACATTGCATAACCTTTTCAAATTCCTTGCATAAAAACTCATTAGTAGAACCAAAAATTATATCATCAACATAAATTTGCACAATTAAAATGTCATTATCAACATGCTTAGTGAATAGTGTTGTATCTACTTTGCCTTTAATAAAATCATTTGAAATGAGAAAACTAGAAAGCCTTTCATACCAAGCTCTTGGAGCTTGTTTCAATCCATACAAAGCTTTATCAAGTTTAAAAATAAAATCGGGATGAACATGATCAACAAAACCGAAAGGTTGAGCAACATAAACTTCTTCATTTATAAAACCATTCAAAAATGCACTTTTTACATCCATTTGAAAAAGTTTAAAATTTTTGAAAGATGCAAAAGCTAGTGTCATCCGTATGGCTTCAAGCCGTGCTACGGGTGCAAAGGTCTCCTCAAAGTCAATTCCCTCAACTTAAGTATAACCTTGGGCCACTAACCTAGCCTTATTCCTAATCACATTTTCGGACTCATCCATCTTGTTTCTAAAGATCCACTTAGTACCAATTATTGGTCTATCGTGAGGCCTAGGAACAAGGTGCCAAACTTGGTTGCGCTCAAATTGATTGAGTTCCTCTTGCATGGCTAGCAACCAATATGAGTCCGCCTCGGCTTCGAGGATGCTTTGGGTTCAAAATGAGAAATGAAAGCAAAGTTACCACATAGGTCATGGAGTTTGGAGCGAGTTGTTACCCTTTTAGATACATCACCTAAGATGAGCTCCTTGGGATGATTTGTAGCGTATCTCCAAGCTTTAGGAAGCGGTTGAGAGCCTTCCTCTTTATCCTCTTGAACGTCACCAATTGGTTCTTGCTTATCATCTTGAGCGGGTGAGTCCTTCAAGGATAGTCTCTCCATGTCTTCACCTAAGGGTTCAATCTCTACAACATTCTCAACAAACACATTAGATTCTTCAAATTTAACATGCATGGATTCTTCAATGGTAAGGGAAGATCTATTGAATACTCTATAAGCTTTACTAATAGTAGAGTATCCAACAAAGATAGCTTCATAAGCCTTAGCATCAAATTTACCCAAGTTATCTTTAGTGTTCAAAACAAAACACTTGCATCCAAAAACTTTGAAATATGCAACATTAGGTTTTCTAGAATGATACATTTCAAAAGATATTTTGGAAGAATTTTTACATAAATAAATACGATTTGATATATAGCATGCGGTGTTTACGGCCTCGGCCCATAGATATTGAGGGAGGTCATACTCACTTATCATTGTCCTAGCCATCTCTTGAAGTGTTCTATTTTTCCTTTCTACAACTCCATTTTGTTGTGGAGTTCTAGGATAAGACATTTCATGCTTAATTCCCTTTTTATCACAATAAGTCATGAAGAGTTGGTTAACAAACTCACCACCTTTATCACTCCTTATTCTCAAAATCGAAAACCCTTTTCTTTTTCAACTCTTTTTCGAAAAATCTTAAAACGAGAAAAAGTTTGATCTTTGTGTTCCAAGAAGAAAACCCAAGTGAAACGGGAAAAATCATCAACTAAAACAAATACAAATCTACTACCATTTAAGCTCTTAGTTTTAGTAGGTCCAAAAAGATCCATATGAATTAATTCTAAAGGCCTAGTTGACATGATATCCTTTATTGGTTTGAAGGAAGACTTGGTTTGTTTCCCAAGTTGGCACGCACCACAAATGCGGTCTTTCTCAAACTTCAAGCAAGGCATACCCTTCACCAATTCCTTTGAATTAATCCTAGAAAGATGGTCAAAAGATGCATGTCCTAATCTTCTATGCCAAAGCAAGAATTTTCATCAAAGCATTTAAGCATTTAGTAGAACATTCCACATTAAGCATGTCAATGATATAAACATTATCATCACGAAAACCGGTAAGAATACAATCATTGGATTTAATATCAAAAATCTTGCAAGAAGTATCATCAAAAACAACTTTAAGTCCACGATCACAAAATTGACTAATACTAAGCAAATTATGTTTCAAACCATCAACAAGTACAACATTTTTTATAATGGGAGATGCACCAATTTGAATGTTACCTATACCGATGATAGTGCCTTTGGAGTCATCCCCAAAGGTGACAGAGCCACCTTCCTCGTACCTTGATAGGGTTGCAAAGTTATTGATGTCCCAAGTCATGTGTCTTGAACAACCACTATCAAGGTACCACCGCTCCCTACGTCTTGGAGCCTTGGTGTGTACCTACATCAAATAATTTAGGACTTGATTTTGGTACCCACATTTTCTTGGGTCCTAAAGGGTTAGTTTCATTAACCCAAACAAGATTATTTGATCTATTAACTTGGTCATAACAAAATTTAGCTAAATGCCCATTCTTACCACAATATGTGCATCTATACACTCTACCATATTTAAAAGCATAGTGAGTGTGTGATTTGTGAGCATGGGAATTGTGAGCATGAAAAGATTTAGTATGAGAAGTGTTATGTGTAGTGTGAGCATGAGGAACCTTAGCATGTGAATTTTTAGCATGAGAGGTGTGCTTTTTAGAAAATTTTTCTTCAAGTTTCTTAGTGTTGAAAGCACAATCTTTCAAGACTTTTTCAAAATCAACCATTTTAGTTTTTAGAGAGGAAATTTCTTTTTCATCAACAATAGGAGATTTTCCTTTACAAGAAACCTTGTAGGCATTAAACTCATTTTGAATAGAAATAAGATTAGAAGAAATATCATCCTTTTCTTTAGAAACCATAGCAAGTTGATTTTTGAGAAAAGCAACTTCTTTTTGCAATTTAAAACATTCAATCTTCTTATTATCATAAGTTTCGGAAAGTTCAACAAAGGCATGAACAAGAACTTTCTTACTTAATTCATCATCTTCATCATCAAGAGGTTGAGGGTTACCTTTGGTGTGTTTGCCATGAAACACATATTCGCTATATCCGCTTCTTTCTCGGACTCGCTTTCCGAATCCCAAGTTGCCTTGTACACTTTCTTTTCATCCGATTTCTTTGGCTTGAAGGAGGAGGTCATCTTCTTCTTGAACTCCGGGCAATCCGCCAAGATGTGTCCGGGCTTTCGACAATTGTAGCATATAATTCTCCTCTCCTCTTTGCCTTCAAATTTCCTTCGGAAGTTGAGCTTGTTCCTCCGGTACATTCTCTTCACATTGCGAACAAGTAGTGATAGCTCCTCATCTTCTTCTTCATCTTCTTCATCGTCTTCAAGGGTGGATGAAGACTTGAAGGCTATAGATTTCTTCTTTAGTGGAGCGGCCTCTTCTCTTGCTTTATTTTCCATCTCATGGGTCTTTAAGTTCCCAATGAGACTAATGAGGTCCATCTCGTCCTTGTCGTTTAATTCCTTCAAGGTGGTGGCCTTTATCTCCCATGATGTAGGAAGAGCCCGAATCACTTTCCGCACCTTTTGATCATTGGAAATATCATCACCTAAAGAAGAAAGACCATTGGTGATTTTAGTAAATCGAGTAATCATACAATCAATAGATTCATCATCAATCATTTTAAAAGACTCATATTGGGACCTCAAGAGATCTATCTTAGCTCTCTTGACTTGTGAAGTCCCTTCGTGTGTGACCAATAAATGTTGCCAAATCTCATAGGCGGATTGGCAATGAATTACCCGTGTAAGGTCATCCTCATTCAAGGCGATTAAGAGAGAATTTTGGGCCTTGGAGTTAGCCTCATATTCTCTAAAGTTGAAGTCGGTCCATGTGCTCTCATCACTATCGGGTGCAACATAGGGTTTGGTCAAAGATTTAGCTACTAAGCTACCTAAGGATTGCAAAAAGATAGTCATCCTAACCTTCCAAATAGGGAAGTAGAGTCCATCAAATTTAGGAGGGGTTTTGATGTTATCGGCCATGTTTACTAGTGAATGACAAATGGAATGCAAATGTTGATTAGCAAATTTTAAGGATCTCTCTATGGATGTTAAGCCAAAACCTAGAGTCCAAGCTCTGATACCAATTGAAAATCACCTAGAGGGGGGGGTGAATAGGTGATAATGCTAATCAATGCACAATTTAAAAATATGATGCAACAATCGCCCAAAACAAGACTAAGAGCTGAATGCCCCGTGAAGGGTTCTGAACTCCTTCCTCCTGATTCCTCGTAAAATGAGTTGGAGGTGCGCAATGCAATCTTATTATATGGGACAAAGATTGACAAGATGAATGACAACAAGTGAATATAGCAATGACAATCAAAAGCAAGTAGTAATAGCAATGAAAATAGAGCAAGAACAAGAAAAGTAAACCAAACGCAAACACCAAGAATTGTTATCGAGGTTCGAGCACCCAGCTCTACTTCCCCGCCTTCCCCAGAAGGATTCCAACCACTTCCACTATAACAAAGATGTCACAAATACACCGGAGTACCCAACTCCACAATCTCAAGTACAAGTTCTCTCTTGGTAGTCAAAAGACCACAAACTTTCTCTTTCAAAATTCTCTTCCCTTACAAAGGTCCTTAGAGAACAATGAGCAGGAATGAAGCTCTTGTGTGCAAAGAGAAAAGAAAATGAAATCAGAGAATTCTTGAAAGCACTTCAGAAAATGAGAGAGAATTTCAGCACAAAAACCAAGAAACCAAGTCTTTTTGAAAGCCTTAAACTTGTGGAAATTTTGATAATTTTTCTAGTAACCAAACTCTCCCTAAACACCCCTATTTATAGGAGAGGGCTAGGATTTAAAGATAAAACATTTTTAAGGCTAATCAGAATGTATTAAAACTAAAACATGTCACTTAAACACACTTAAGTGAGAAAAGGACAAAAATAAATCTGCTCAGAAAACTAGCCGTTACTGTTCAAACGGCTAGTCCGGTCGACCGGCCCGGTCGACCGCTAATACAAAGAAAATAATCGTTGCAGGCTACGGTCGACCGGCCCGGTCGACCCAAACAAACAGAGAGCAAAGTGTTACAGTCAGGCAGGTCTCGGTCGACCGTCACGGTCGACCGTGAAACGTGCACACTGATACGTGCATCTGCCAGAACCACGGTCGACCGGCAAAGCCTGACATAGGCACGGTCGACTCGGGCGGTCGACCGGCTCAGACCAAAAATCAAGTTTTGAACAGAATTTTGAGGAGATGAATATTTTTATCAAAAGATGTTTTAAATAGGAATAAGTATAAAACATAAATATGGATTTTTAGGCAGAGGATTTTGTATCAAATATTTTTGTATAATTTATATGAATTAAACTTAGAAATAAGATGTGCGCAAAAACGTGTGTGATGGAGCTTCAAACCTATTCACTATTCTTTAACAAAACTCTAAACTAAAAACAATCTAATAAATTATCTTGAGCAATCTTGAAGTCTTGAGCCAAGCTATGCCTTGCTAGAGCCTTCACTTCTATGTTCCTTCTATGATGTCAAATATGCCTTCTTTGCTTCATGAACCTAGAAATTCTTGCAATAGCTAAGCAATGGCCTCCAAATATGATACAAACCTGAAACTTATCTTAACAAACAAATTAGTACCATATAGCTTCTATTTGTTTTGTTATCATCAAAACTCTAAACAAGTGGAGAGTGTAACCTTATGGGCCAACAAATACACACACAAGTTTAAAGTTTCATGTTTTAGTTTTTCAGTTTAACCGATCTTGGTTTTCATGTCAAAAACATAGATATAATATCTTTCATGTATATTAGATTCTACCCATATACAACATGCTTAAAAGTTGTTTAAATATCATATTTTTGTATTTGCATGAGTTTGGAGAAAACGGTTTTCCATTTCAAAATCCTAGTTTTTGGAACCTATAGTTTTTAGTTTAAGGCGAATTTTGTTATCACAAAAATGGTTCAAATTGTTTAAAATATGTGTTGAATTTTATCACACATATTTGTATTTCAAAGATATAATAAGAACTGATTTTTGTGAAATTTATGTGATTTTATGGGATTTAATTGAAGTCAAAAACCCAAGTTTTTAATCCCTAAAATGTTTGACTTGGCTGTCTGCCGGTCGACCGGACTGATCGACCATAGTAGAAGTCGGTCGACCGGTCCGGTCGACCGACTGCACAGGACGTGCACGCAGCCTGCGCTGGTGGGCCGGTCGACCGGGCGGTCGACTGTCCAGAGAGCTCTGCTCTCTGGAAATGGCCCCGGTTGACCGGCCGGTCGACCGGTAGAGAGCTGCTGCTCTCTGTATCCAGTCCCAGTCGACCGGGCGGTCGACCAGTGGCACAACGGTCATAAAAATGACCGTTGGGCCGGTCGACCGGGCGGTCGACCGGAAGGTCAAAAATGCCCTTTCCTGCTGCCAATGGGTAGATTTATTTTGGGGCTATATATGCCCCATTCTTTTGCTGATTTCATCAAGTTTTTAGAGAGCAAAATTTTCAATCTTTACAAGTATTTTACAACAAGTTTTTAAAAGAGTTTTGGGTTTAAAGATTTGATCTTTATTTTTTTTTAAAAGGGTTGGAAAAATCAAGAAAAGGAGAAGTCTTTGGGATTGGTTTTTGATCTTCATTTCTATAGCTATTCTAGAAGTTTTCCCAAGAGTTTTTCCTTGTGTTTTTAATTTTCAAGCTCTTTATTTTTCTCACACTTGAGCTATCATATCTATCCTATCTATTAGGATCTTGTTTAGTGAGAAAATTGGTTTGTGGTTTGTTGAAACCACCAAGAGTTGTAAACCTTCCATACTTTGTGATATCCCTCTAGTAAGAGGTGGTTGTGTTGATATCCCTCTAATGAGAGGTGATTGTGGAAGTTGTGGTGGTATCCCTCTTAGTGAAGATGTGATTGTGATTGTTTGACTTTGTGCCTATCCCTCAATTGTGAGGTTGATCTTATGTGGCTTAGTGCCTTGCCTCTAGTGAGAGGTTGTATTTGGTGAGAGAGGAGTTGTGTATCCCAAGTTGTATTTGCCCAAATTCTCAGTGGAGGTTCCCTGTGTGGGAAGTCCTGTGTGGACGATATAGTGGAAAACCTTCTGTGTGAAGGCGGGGACGTAGAGCTAGGTGCTAGAACATCGAAACATATCTTGGTGTTTGCAATTGATCCGCTATCTCTAAACTCTCTCTCTCTTATATTGTGCCTTGCATCATTTCATATTGTTCATTCATACTTATATGCTTGGTATTGTTTGTGTGTGTCCATACTTGTGTTAAACCAAGAGAGATTCATATAGCACCTCAACTCTTATTCAGAGGAATCAAGAGGAGTTATTCCAGAGCCCTTCACTGGGAATTCGGCTACACTCTTTGGTTACACTAAGTGTGTTGCAATTAGTTTTAATTCCGCATTATTTGTCATTAGATTAGCCTTACACCTATTCACCCCCTCTAGGTGTACTTTCAATTGGTATCAGAGCCTACGCTCCTGATATTAGGTTTTACCACCTAGGAGTGAGATCTTGGTTGCTAGCTAGTTTTTGCATTTGCACACATACTTGTTTACACAAACTCATGGATTATCTTGCACCTCCCATGTTTGATATTTTTAACAACAATATGTGAAAGCTTAGAATGAGTATGTACCTAAAAACCCTAGGTTTGCATGTTTTCCTTACCGCTACCAAGAAATCTTATCTTGGTAATAGCAAGCATATAGAGGTCAATGCACAAGTCCTAACGGCACTTAGGAGCACATTAAACAAAGAATATCTATGTATAGTTTCTCATTGTGATTTCACTTTTGCAGTGTGGAATACTTTAACCTCTCCCGAGCTCAAACGCCAAACATTGTGGAGAAGGAATCTAGTGAGGATGAATTCGAACAACATTGCTATATGGTCCAAGGGAATGACTCCCTTGAGGTAAATTCGAAAACTCAACTAGATGATAGTGCAAGTTCTTCAAGTGATGATTATGTTGATCCTGATGCATTAAATGAAGAACTTTTCAATGTTTGTGGAAACCTCTTGCAAAAATACCAACTCTTGAAAAAGAAAACTCTTAAAATAAAAATAGAAAATAAGGATTTGTTTTCTAAACTTAACATGGCTTTGCAAGAAAAAGATGAGATTTCAAATGAAAAGGACTCATTGAAATCCCAACTTGATCTTGCTCTAAATGAAAACAAGATTTTGAAAAATAAAAATGATTGCAATGATGTTTTGAAGAAAAATGAGATCTTGTCTTCAAAACTTGTTTTTGTTTTAAAGAAAATGATTCTTTGAAAAACAAAATTATTTCTATTTAAAAGAAATTAGATTTAATTTCTAATGAAAATATTTCTTTGAAAAATGATTTAGATGTTTGCCATGCCAGTATAGCTTCACCACCTAGTGTATCCATATCATGCTCCACCTCTTCTACTATTATTGAAAATGATATAAATATTTTAAAGAAGAGTGTTGATTGTTTGGGCTCCACTTTGAGCCAATGTGCCATGAACCACACACGTTTGGAGTCCATGTTTCGCAAGAAATAAGTTCCACCTATGCATGCACACAAACCACGGCATACACATGCTTCCCACGTTCATACACATAACACCTTGTATGCTCATGTGTACACTTGTACACATTGTGGACGTAAGGGCCACCTTGCAAAATTTTGCTTTGATAGAATTAATGATTCAAAGTTTGTAAATAGATTTGTTTGGGTTAGGAAATGTGCTAACCCCCATGGACTCAAAAGAGTATGGGTACCACAAGCCACTCCTATTTTATTTGATGTAGGTGTGGGCTCTCACATGACGTGAAAGTTGTTGGTGCCTTGAGGTGAATGCGTTCCGAGCTAAACGGTGATAATTTTGGATGCATCACTTTCAAAGGGAGTTTGGTGGGAGGACCACCATGGTTTGGAGATATAAAGATGTTCCCTCATGGTTTTGGTAACGATCTCTAAACTCCTATCTATGTTTACATGCTTTCATATTATTGATTCTTAGCATGTCATGTTTTAATGACTATTATGTTAATTGCCATGATTAGACATGTGATATACATATGTAGTATTTTTGAGATACACCCATGTTCTATATGGACCTATATTTTTGTGTTCTCACTTTAGTTTAGCTATGTTGTATATCCTAATCTAATACATGTGTATTTACATAATGATCATATTGGCTTAGGTTTTTCATTTTATGCTTCATGATTTGATTACATATTTAAGATGTAGTTTTCATTAAAACTTGGGTCAATACTTGTACAACTATTGAGTCACAAATTGATTATTATATATTTGTACTTAATTGCTCATTTGTACTCATTAGATGTACTAGTATAGCCTAGTTTTGATGATTCATATATTTTGACTTGTATTCCCTATTTTGTATATGTTTTCATTAATATGTATTTAACTTCATGTATATGTTAATTTTGCCAAAACTATTGGATATACATGCATACCTTGAGTCATTTGACTTTCATACAATATTCTTTTATAGACTCAATTATGTTTGGATATGTATGAATACTTTTAGATTTGATAAAACATACATATGCCTTGGAGTTAGTATTGTTTTGATATAAATTAAATTTTAATTTTTTTAAAGGAATTTCACATTGAGCTTAATTGCCTAGTCCCATGATTTTGTGATTACATGATTCTTACACTCACATTACTTAATGTTTTCTCATGACTTTATTTTCATGAGTATGATATGTGCTTTATAGACTTTGAGTGTTGATGATCGTGTGACTTACATATTTTTCATGGAATATATTCTTGTTTTATTCCTTTCCTGAAGGGTTTCGTATTATTTCAAATTATCATAAAACTAGTGCGTATTTCTTCATTTTGCAAGAGTTTTCAATTATGCTAAAATTATTTTCAAACTTATTTTTGAAAACCCCTTCCATCGAAGGGTGGTTGGATAGGCGATCATGCCTTGTATGCTCAAATTGAGAATCATTTTAACTTGTGCATGATAGGGTGGTCTTTATGAGTTATACACTTGATCCTCATTATGTTTTCAATTGGTATCATAATTGATATCTACTTTGTATACTCATATTTGTTTCTATATATGTTTGCTTCAACATCAAATAGTATCAATTTCTATTTGTATTTACTCTTTCATACATATATATGTGATTTGATTGTGCTTATTATATCTCTATATCTTAGAGCACAATTTTGTTATGCTAAACTTGGTTTAGTTCATAATGATATTATTTTTCAATTGGTATCTTATACAAGCTTATGCATCATTTTCATGAGTATTTCATAAAGGGAAAAAAATTCATGTTTTACCTTTCAACTGGTTTTATTTAAAATTGGTATCTTACTCCCACTCTTTATGTTGAAAAGAATATTTGTTAATTGATATCTTAGTTTTTCAATTAGTTTCCTATACTCCTAATGAAAAATATTTTCAATTGGTATGTGTTTCATTTTCAATATTAGTATCAAGAATATTAAATTGATATCATTCTCTATTTGGTATCTTTATTACAAAATGATTTTAGTATTTAACTAAAAGGATTTGTTTATATTTTTCAATTGGTATCATACTTCATTTTATATTGGTATCTGTATTGAAGTGAGTTGTGTTTACCTAAAAATGTTTTTATTTTCATTTGGTATCAATACTTACAATATATATTAATTTTTACAATTGGTATCAAAAGTGTAAAATATTTTCAATTGGTACTAATTTTTACAATTGGTATCAAGATTTACAATATATGTATGTTTCTATTAGTATCAAAAACATACAATATTTCAGTTTCTATTGGTATCATAATTTGGTATCAAAATGTTTAATATTTATTGCTTATATACAAGGGAAGCTTAACATCTTCTCTATATATATATTCATGTTGAGTGTATCTCATATTGAGGAGCTTGACCGCTCTTCTTTATGTCTTACACATGTGTAGAGAGAGCTTCACATCTCCTTTTATATATTGTATATTATGCTTTATATAGTTAGAGTTTAGTCATCTCTTTTCATATAAATGCATGTATGCAGGGGGAGTTAACTTTACGTCTCTCCTCTTCATGAATGTATATAGCATATACACCTTTATTGTTTTGTTTTATAAAAAAGGAAGAAAAATATTATTTATGTCTTTAGTTTTTGTATCCTTTTGTTGATGAATTGACAAAAGGGGGGAGAGATATTTTAGAGTTTTATATATACATGTTTACTTCATGTTTAATATGCATGTTTATTTAAATTAGATATCTTTTACCATTGGTATCAAGAGCATCCTTTATTGGTATCAAGAACAGCATTTTGTTTAAGAACATTTTTATTTTAAAATTGGTATCAAGAGCATGTTTATTTCATTGGTATCAAATACATGTTTATACATATTTATGTTGAGCATTCACTGCATATCTTTATTGTTTATTGCTATGCATAAGTTAAGGGGGAGCTTCTATGAAGCTTAACTTTAATCTATGCATATATAACTCCATGAGTTTTGTCATCATCAAAAAGAGGGAGATTGTTGGCCCAGAGGCCCTTCACTCTAGTTTTGAGATGATTAACTCATGTAGTTATAGTTTACTAATAATCTTGTGATATTTAGTTTCAGATATTTGATTAAAATATTAGTAAGTGATTAGCTTTAACAAAGGTATTTTGGAGCTATCATATGTTGATTCAAGAGTTCGAGCGTCAAGATCGCATCTAGAACTCGGCTGGAGTCAAGCTCATTGGAACGGTTTTGGATCGAGTCAAATTGGATAAGGAGTTCTACAAGAAGAACTCAGTTTGTTTAGTTTAAGATTGTGTTTAGATTATTGTAAAGATTAGATAGTGTTGATATGCTCAAGTTCACAATACACACACAAGTTTAAAGTTTCATGTTTTAGTTTTTCGGTTTAACCGATCTTGGTTTCATGTCAAAAATATAAATATAATATCTTTCATGTATATTGGATTCTATCCATATACAACATGCTTAAAAGTTGTTTCAATATCATGTTTTTGTATTTGCATGAGTTTTGGAGAAAACGGTTTTCCATTTCAAAATCCTATTCTTTGGAAAATACGATTTTTGGTTTAAGGCAAATTTCCTTATCACAAAAATGGTTCAAATTATTTAAAATATGTGTTGAATTTTTGTCACACAAATTTGTATTTCAAAAATATAATAAGAACTGATTTTTATGAAATTTATGCGATTTTATGGGATTTAATTGAAGTCAAAAACCCAAGTTTTTAATCCCTAAAATGTTTGACCTGGCTGTCTGCCGGTTGACCGGACCGGTCGACCGTAGCAGAAGTCGGTCGACTGACGTGCACAGGATGTGCACGCAGCCTGGGCTGGTGGGCCGATCGATCGGGCGGTCGACCGTTCAGAGAGCTCTGCTCTCTGAAAATGGCCCCGGTCGACTGGCAGAGAGTTGCTGCTCTTTGTATCCAGTCCCGGTCGACCGGGCAGTCGACCGGTGGCACAACGGTCATAAAAATGACCGTTGGGCCGGTCGACCGGGCGGTTGATCGAAAGGGCAAAAATGCCCTTTCCTGCTGCTAACGGGCAGATTTGTTTTGGGGTAATATTTACCCAATTCTTTGGCTGATTTCACCAAGTTTTTAGAGAGCAAAATTTTCAATCTTTACAAGTGTTTTATAGCAAGTTTTTTGGGTTTAAAGATTTGATCTTTATTTGTTTTTAAAAGGGTTGAAAAAATCAAGAAAAGGAGAAGTCTTTGGGATTGGTTTTTGATCTACATTTCTATAGCTATTCTAGAATTTTTCCCAAGAGTTTTTCCCTATGTTTTTGATTTCCAACTCTTTAGTTTTCTCATACTTGAGCTATCATATCTATCCTATCTATTAGGATCCTGTTTAGTTAGAAAATTGGTTTGTAGTTTGTTGAAACCACCAAGAGTTGTAAACCTTTCATACTTTGTGATATCCCTCTAGTGAGAGGTGATTGTGTTGATATCCCTCTAGTGAGAGATGATTGTAAAAATTGTGATAGTATCCCTCTTAGTGAAGAGGTGATTGTGATTGTTTGGCTTTGTGCCTATCCCTCTTAGTGAAGAGGTGATTGTGATTGTTTGGTTTTGTGCCTATCCCTCAATTGTGAGGTTGATTTTGTGTGGCTTAGTGCCTTGCCTCTAGTGAGAGGTTGTATTTGGTAAGAGAGGAGTTGTGTATTCTTAAGTTGTATTTTCTCAAATCCTAAGTGGAGGTTCCCTGTGTGGGAAGTCCTATGGATGATATAGTAGAAGTCCTTCTGTGTGAAGGCGGGGACGTAGAGCTAGGTGCTCGAACTTCGAAACATATCTTGGTGTTTGTGATTGATCCACTATCTCTAAACTCTCTCTCTTATATTGTGTCTTGCACCATTTCATATTGTTCATTCATACTTATATACTTGGTATTATTTGTGTGTCCCCATACTTGTGTTAAACCAAGAGAGCTTCATATAGCACCTCAACTCTTATTCAGAGGAATCAAGAGGAGTTAGTCAAGAGCCCTTCACCGAAAATTCGGTTACACTCTTTGGTTACATTAAGTGTGTTGCAATTAGTTTTAATTCCGCATTATTTGTCATTAGATTAGCCTTACACCTATTCACCCCCCCTCTAGATGTACTTTTATGTTTTTGATATGAAATTCAAACCGGTTAAATCGAAAGCCAAACATATTAAAAACTTGTGTATGTGTGTGTGAACTTGAGCATATCAATACTATCTATCTTTACACAGTATCTAAACAAACTAAATTAAACAAACCGAGGTGTTCTTGTAGAACTCCTTCTCCAAGTTGACTCAATCCAAACACGATCCAACGAGTTTGACTCCAACCGAGTGCTAGATGCGATCTTGACGTGCGAGCTCTTAAATCAACACGTGTAAGCTGTAAAACTCTTTTGTTGAAGCTAAACACCTACTAAGATCTCGATCAAATATCTGAAATTAATTAAGCACAAGATCATTAGTAAACTATAACTACATGAGTTAATCATCATAAAAACTAGAGTGAAGGGCCTCAGGGCCAACAATCTCCTCTTTTTTTATGATGATAAAACTCATGGAGTTATATATGCATGGATTAAAGATAAGTTTCATAGAAGCTCCCCCTTAACTCATGCATAGAAATAAACATAAAGATATTCAATGAAATGCATAAATCAAACAACACATATATGTATAAATGAGAAAATACGCATAAATAAACTCTCTAAATAATACTTCTCCCCTTTTTGCATAAACAAAACATATATGCATTAACAAGAAAATAAACATGCATATATAAAACTCCAAATACTTCTCCCCCCTTTTGTCAATTCATCAACAAAGGGACGAAAACAAATCAAACAATATTTAAGATACCAATTGAAAATGTACCAATTTATGATAAAGTTATATATATAAACATTATGATACCAATTTATGATACCAATTGAAAATAAACAAAATTTTTAAGATACCAAAAGATACCAATTGAAAGTATCTTGAAAATTTTTGATACAAATAGAAAATGAAACTTTGTACGTTTTTATACCAATTGAAATATATATTGTAAATTTTGATACCAATTGAAAGTAAAAAATCAATTGAAAATGCAAACCACATCTTTAAGTAAACACAACTCATTTTGCAATAAGGATACCAAATTTAGATTAATACCAATTTAAGATTATTGATACCAATATTGAAAATGTTAGCATATACCAAAACAAAGCATTTTTTATCATAAAAAGTGGGAGTAAGATACCAATTGAATATAAAATCGATTGAAAGTTAAAACACGAATTTTTCTCTCCCTTTATGAAATACTAATAAAAACAATACATAAGCTTGTATAAGATACCAATTGAAAAATAATTGACATTAAAGAGTAAACCAAGCTTAGCATAAATATAATTTGTGCTTTAAGATGTAAAGATATGTTGTAAGTACAATCAAATCATGTATATGTATAAAAATAGAAATACCAATAGAAATTGATACTATTTAAAGTTTGAAGCATATATATATAGAAAAAACATATGAGTATATAAAAAAATATCAATTGCGATACCAATTGGAACTATAATGAGAATCAAGTGTATAACTCATACCTACCGCCTTATTCATGTACATGTTAAAAAGATATTCAATTTGAGCATACAAGGCATGGTCGCCCATCCAACCGCCCTTTGAAGGAAGGGGTTTTCAAAAATATGATTTGAAAATATTTTAACATTATTAAAAACTCTTTCAAAATGAAGAAATACGCAACTAGTTTTATGATAATCTTGAAAACTAGTACAAAGTCCTTCAGGCAAGGAATAAAACATGAATGAATCCATGAAACATGAAAATCACACAATCATCAACATTCAAATAGCAATAAAGCTCATATAACCTCATGAAATAAAAATCATGAGTAAACACTAAACATAGAGTGTAAAAAGTCATGTAATCAACAAAATCATGAAAATAAGGCATATAAGCTCATATGTAGTTCCTTACCGTAACATGAAAATCATCAAAACTAAATAGGCTTCAAGATATATGTATATTTGTCTAAACTAGAAGTATACATACATATCCCAAACACAAATGAGTCCATAATAGAATTTGTATGAAAAGCAAGTGACTCAAGGATAGACATGTATATCTAAAGTTTTGGTAAAATTTACATACATGAACCTTAACACATTATCATGAAAATATGTATAAAAATAGAAAATACAAGTTAAAATGTAAGAATCATTAAAATTAGGCTATACTAATAATACATCTAATGGGTACAAATGAGAAATTAGGCATAAACATACAAAATTCAAATGTGGCTCATTAGTTGTACAAGTATATACACAAATTTTAATGAAATTCACATCTAAAAAGTAATCAAAACATGAAATATAAAACATAAACAAATATGATCATTAACATAATGCACGTGTTTAGAGGTATGATATACACAATAGCTAAACTAAAGCGAGAGCACAAAAATAATAATCTATATAAATATGGGTGTATCTCAAAAACTATCTATGCATATCAATAGCCTAATTTACATGGCATTTAACATAATAATCATGAAAAATCAAAACATGCTAAAAATTAACAAAATGAAAGCATGTGAGCTAAATGGGAGTTAGAGATAATTACCAAAAACCATTAGGCCTTATCTCTAGGTCTCCAAACAATAGTGATCCTCCCACCAAACTCCTCTTGAAAGTGATGCATTCAAAAGTGTCACCATTTAGCTTGGAATACATCCACCATCAAGGAACCAATGCCCTCACGTCAAGTGAGAGCTCATACCTACATCAAATACAATAGGAGTGAATTTTGGTACTCATACCTTATTGGGTCCATGGGGGTTAACACCTTTCCTAATCCAAATAAATTTATTTACAAAATTTGAAGTATTTAGCCTATCATAATAAAATTTTGCAAGGTGGCCCTTTCTTCCATCATGTGTGCAAGTGTACACATGAGCATACATAGTATCATGTGTGTAAGCATGAGAAGTATGTGTATTGCATGTATGGTGTGCATGAACATGTGGTGCATGTTTCTTGTGAAACATGGATTCCAATTGTGTGTGGTTCATGGCACAATGACTCAAAGTGGAGCCCAAATAATCAACACTTTTCTTCAACAAACATATATCATTTTTAGTACTTGAAGACAAAGTGGAGCATGCAACATGTTTGTTAATAGAAGATGAATCTATAGTAGTTTGACAAACATAGGAAGACAAATTATTTTCAAAGTTTTATTTTCTTTTGAAACTAAATCTAGTTCTTTGAAATAGAAATAATTTTATTTTTCAAAGAATCATTTTCTTTTAAAACAAGATCAAGTTTTGAAGATAGAACTTCATTTTTCTTCAAAACAATGTCACAATCATTTTATTTTTCAAAATTTTATTTTCATTTAGTGCAAGGTCAAGTTGGGATTTCAATGAGTCGCTTTCAATTAAAATCTCATTCCTCTCTTGCAAAATCAAATCAAGTTTAGAAGATAAATTTTTATTTTCTTCTTTATTTTAAAAGTTTTCTTTTTCAAAAGTTTATACTTTTCTAACAAGTTTTCACAAACAACGGAAAGTTCTTCATTTAATGCATTGGCATCAATATAATCATCTCCTGAAGAACTAGCACAATCATCTAGTTGAGTATCCGAATGTACCTCAAGGGAGTCATTCTCCTGGACCATGTAGCAAACTTGTTTAGATTCTTCTCCACTAGATTCCTCCTCCACATATTTTATCGTTTGTAGCTTGGGAGAGATCAAAGTGTTCCACACTGCAAAAGCAGAATCACAATTAGAAACTATACACACAAATATTTTTTTGTTAATGTTTGCTTAAGTGCATCTAAGGCTTGTGCATTAGCCTCTAAAAACTTGACATTACCAAAATAGGTTTTCTTGATAGCGGCAAGATAGACATGCAAACCTAGGGCTTGTAAATAAGCACTCATCCTAATCTTCCATACATCGATGTTAGAAACATCAAATATAGGAGGGGCAAGGTAATCCATGAGCGTATAAACTATACGTGTGCAAATACAAATGACAGATTAGCTAACCAAGATCTCACTCCTAGGTGGTTAAACCTAATATCAGGACTGTAGGCTGTGATATCAATTGAAAATACACGTAGAGGGGAGGTGAATAATGTATAGCTAATCAATGACAAATGATGCGGAATAAAAAACTAATTGCAACACACTATGTGTAACCAAAGAGTGTAATCGAATTTCCGGTGACAGGCTCTGGACTATCTGCTCTAAATTCCTCTATATAAGAGTTAAGGTGCTATATGAAGCTCTCTTGGTTCAACACTAGTATGAGCATACAAAAATAATATTTAACATGTATGATATGAACATGATAAAGCAATGCAAGATATAAGAGAGAGAGAGAGAGAATTAAGAGATAGTGCATCAATCGCAAACACAAAGATACGTTTCAAGGTTCGAGCCACTGCTCTACGTCCCCACCTTTACACAGAAGGATTTTCACTAATGCGTCCACACAGAACTTCCTACACAAGGAACCTCCACTAAGGATTTAGGTAATACAAATTTGGAATACACAAACCCTCTCTCAAACAATAACTATATCTACACAAGAGGCAAGGCACTAAGCCATACAAGATCAACCTCTCAATAAAGGGATAGGCACAAAGCCAACACAATCACCTCTCACTAGAGGGATAGGTACAAAGTCAAACAACAAATCACCTCTTCACTAAAAGGGATAGGCACAAAGTAAAAACTCCAACCTCAATCACCTCTACACTTAGAGGGATACCAATACAACCTGCACAATCACCTCTACACAAGAGGGATAACAACAAACACAAGAAGGTTACAACTCTTGGTGGTCTCAAAGACCACAAACCAATTTTCTCACATAACAAAGATCCTATGATAGGATAGAGATGATATCTCAAGTATGAGAAAATAAAGTGTTTGGAATGAAAGTAATAAAGAAAAAACACTTAAAAAAATCATAAGATAGATATTGAAATGAAGATCAAAGACCAATTCCCAACACTTTAAAACAAATAAAGATAAATCTTTTAACCCAAAAATTCTTTTAAAAATTTGTTGTTAAATACTTGTAAAGATGGAAAAAATTGCTCTCTAAAAACTTGTTGAAAATAACTCAAGAGGGGGCTATTTATAACCCCTCAAAAAAGTCGTTGGGTCAAAGTCAGTAAAAATTCTGCTATCGGTCGACCGCCTGGTCGACCGGCCAATGGTCAGATTTCTGACCGTTGTGTCATCGGTCGACTGGAGGTTGGATCTAGAGAGCAGAGCTCTTTGGCCGGTCGACCGGGGCTGGATCCAGAGAGCAGAGCTCTCTGGACGGTCGACCGCTTCGATCGACGGGCCCTCAAGCCATTTGGCCATGCACATTTGTGCACATTGGTCGATCCGTCTGGTCGACTGACTTCTGCCTCGGTCGACCGTCCGCTCGACCGGCAGAAGGCCAGGTCAAACAATTTTAGGGATTAAACCTTGGTCTTTTTAACTTCTAAGAAATCCCATAAAACACATAAGTTTCACAAAAATAAGTTCTTCTAAGATCTTTGAATTACAATTATGTGTGACTAAAATTCAACAAATATTATAAACAATTTGAACCATTTTTGTGATATTGAAATTTAGCTTAAATACAAAATTCGTATTTTTCAAAACTTGAATTTTTGAAATAAAAAACCATTTTCTCCAAAACTTGTCTAAATACAAAAATAAGATATTGAAATAATTTTGAAGCATATTGTATATGGATAGAATCCAATATACATATAAGATATATCTTTGTTTTTGATATGAAATCCAAACCGGTTAAACCGACAACCAAACATATTAAAAACTTGTGTGTGTGAACTTGAGCATATCAATACTATCTATCCTTACACAAGATCTAAATAAACTAAACTAAACAAACCGATGTCTTCTTGTAGAACTCCTTCTCCAAGTCGACTCGATCCAAACACGATCCAACGAGCTTGACTCCAACCGAGTGCTAGATGCGATCTTGATGCGCGAGCTCTTAAATCAACACGTGTAAGCTCCAAAACTCCTTTGTTGAAATTAAACACCTACTAAGATCTTGATCAAATATCTGAAACTAATTAAGCACAAGATCATTAGTAAATTATAACTACATGAGTTAATCATCATCAAAACTAGAGTGAAGGGCGTCTGGGCCAACATGAATATGTTTCTTTTGAGTATGTTTCTTAGGAAATATTACCTCCAACTTAGTTTTATCAAACTCACATTTCTTTAGCACATCCCCTAAAGAGTTAATTTTATCTTTTAAAATAGAAATCTCATTTTTATCAATTAATGAAAATTTTGCTTTACAAAAAAAATTATATGTATCAAAATTTTTTTGTGTGGATAAGAGTGTGAAAGATAAATCATCTTTTTCTTTAGTAAGAATAATAATTTTATTTTGAAGAGTTTCATTTTCTTTTTTCATTTTTAAATACTTCTTTTTAATAAAATCATAGTTGTTAGACAATTCTCCAAAAGTCTCACTCAATTCATCCATTTTTAATTCACAATTGTCAAGCGAGGGTTCGGATGTTACTTTAGGTGTGTTATCATTTACCATGAAACACACATGTGACGTATCCACTTCTTCATCGGTTTCACTCTCCAAGTCCCATATAGCCTTAAGAGCCTTCTTTTTGTAGGGATTCTTGAAGGTTGAAAGTTTACTTTTGGTCTCCGGACAATCCGCAACCTTGTGGCCCGGCTACTGACAACTGAAGCATATGGCCCTCTTTTCTTCTTTTTATTGCCACCTTCTTCTATTGTTAAACTTTACCTTGTTGTATATCCTCCTTACATTTTCACTAGGAGGGAGAGTTCTTCATCATCATCTTCTTCTTCATCATCATCAGAGATGGTGGAAGTGGATTTGAAAGCGATCACTTTCTTCTTTTGTGGTGCCACCTCTCCCTTGCCTTCCTCTCCATTTCATTATTTTTTAGATTTTCTATAAGACTGATGAGCTTCATTTATTCTTTATCATTTTGCTCCTTTAATGTAGTAGCCTTGACTTCCCATGAGGGTGAAAGAGCTCGAATGACCCCCTTACTTTTTAATCATTGTCAATGGCATCACCTAAAGAAGTAAGACCATTAGTTATTTTAGTAAATCTTATCACCTTGTCATCAATGGTGTCATTGTCATGCATGGTGAAATTTTCATAATGGGAACGTAAGAGATCAATTTTTGCTCTCTCAACTTGTGATGTTTTTTCGTGTGTGATTACTAGGTGTGTATAAATCTCGTAGGCAGATTGCAATGGATGACTCTAGTAATATCGTCAATGTTCAAAACTTGAAGTAAGGTATAGTGTACCTTAGCATTTGCATCAAACTCCTTAGTGGCAATGTCGGACCAAGTGTTTTCATCACTAATGGGGACACTAAAGGGTTTAGTCACCGCTTTTGCAATCTGGCTTTCTAAGGATTGTATAAATACGGTCTTCTTAACCTTCCATATAGGAAAGTTAACGCCATCAAACTTGGGAACGGTCTTAATACCTTCAGCCATTTATACTAAAGTGGATGAAGATGAATATGTGAAAGAAGTGATTAGCAATTAGGATCTCTCTAAGGTTGTTAAGCTAGAAACTAGAGACCAATGCTCTAAATACCAATTTAAATACACCTAGAGGGGGGTGAATAAGAGTTTTGCTTATCAAATGCAATTTTAAAACTAATTATGATGAATTATGTAAATGATCACTCAAGACAATGATTGAAGCCGAATTCCCCGTGAAGAGCTCTAGAAATTCTCCTCTTTGATTCCTCTAGATAATGAGTTAAAATACCCAATAGCCTCCTTGTTAAGATGAGTAAAGACTAATAAAGAAAGCGATGGAATGAAAGCAATTGTAGAATGCAAAATTAATAATCACACAAGTATAAAAAAATGAAAAACAATAGAAAGTAAGACAAGAAATCACAGACACAAAAAAAATTGTTTCGAGGTTAGCGCCACCGCTCTACGTCCCCACCTTCACCACTATGAAGGATTTCACTATCCTCTAAGAGATCTTCCACAAAGGGACCTTACATAAAGAAATTATAACTTGATCTACACAAGACCGGAGTACACAACTCCACCAACTCAACCCTCTACACAAGAGGTATCATAAAGCCAATTTGAGGTTACAAAGCACTTGGTGATCTAATAAGATCACACACACTCTCTCTTACAACTTTCTATAGAATAGAATATGAAATGTTGCTCAAGAAGTTTAAGTAAAAGATGAAAATCAGTTAGAAAGGATAGAGGAGTTTTAAAACCAACTGAAAATAGCTTTGGAAAGAAAGAACTTGAAGATTGAAAGCTAGAAAAAAAACTCTTCTCTTTTGAAACAAACTTGGAATACTTGTAAACTTGAGTATTTTTTTTCTTGCATAAAACTAAAACCCTTGATCTATATATATATATATATATATATATATATATATATATATATAATATATATATATATATATATATAATATATATATATATATATATATATATATATATGTATAGGCAATGAATAAAAATAGTTTAAATATCATACCAGGTCATTTGGGTTGTGTTTAGTCATTTGAAAACCAATAATGCCCGTTAGAGTCCACTAAAAACAAAATAGATTCAAAAACTAGCCGTTATGGCCATCTGGCAGCCTGTCGGTTAATCGGCTGGTCGACCAACAGGTCACCCAGAAAAGAGCCATTGGCTCCGGTCGACTGGGCGGTCGACCGCTCATTATATAAAAAGAGAATTTAAATTGTCAATCGACCGACTCGGTCGACCGACCCCAACCGAGAGTTACGGTTTCTTAATCGGTCGACCGGTCAGTCGACCGCAGGGATTGGCGGTCAACCACAGGGTCTGACGGTCGACCGATCGGTCGACCGAGAACGTGCACAAATGTGCACACCCCTGGCCAAAGGCCCGATCGACTAGGTGGTCAACCGGTCTGGCCTACAATGGGCACCAGTCGACCGTGAGGTCGACTGATCTGGCCTGAAACAGATTTATTAGAGGATTTTGGATTTCAAATAATTTTTAAATTATTTTGTAATTGTATAAGGATAATATAGCAATATTTGGGTGATGAAATACATATTCTAAACTTGTTGCAAAATATTAGAAAAATTATGAGACATGCATCAAAACCAAACATGCAAAATACCAATACTGCCAAAAACTTATATTTTTTGAAATCGTATATTTTGTGTATGTGACTTCTTCAGCATTACTAAAATATTCTATACTTTATCAAACTAATATTTACAAGGCTTTAGACAATTATAAGATCTTCTCCATTAGCAATGTTGTGTACTTTGAGATTTCATCCCGTATTTGAGTCTTTTTGAGTCTCCAACACCTTCCTTTAGAAGAAGAAAGACTCCTTGAATCCTTAAAACCCTGAGATAAACTTAAACACTTGAACTTGATTTGTATAAATAACTATATATGTTTTGTTATTATCAAAACCATAAAACCGGGTGATTGTAACCTTGGGCCAACAATAATATGGAATTGAGATGATACGTGCCTATAATGAAAATGTCTAAACCATTTTTTTAATACATCCAATTACTGATTTTTGTCATATTTATTAAGTGTATAGGAAAAACAATACAGAAAACTAAATAGCAGTAATACATTGAATTATGAAATTTGGAGAACCCTGCAAAATTTGGGGATCTGAAGCCCCAACTTGCCACGTAGCCGCATTTGCACGGCAAAATAGTGGAAGCAGACCTACATGCTTTCAAGAGCAGGAGCTACTGGGTGGTGTGCTATTCTGTAATGTTTAGTTTCTACAAATTTTAACCTGTACATGAAAATCGAGAAGAAATATTAACAAAAATCATAAACAAAACTGTTCTCAATCGTCGACAATGGCCCCAAAATTTTGATCGAAAGGAAATCGCGCACGAAAATGTATATGTTTAGAAATCAGTAAAAGTGCTATGGTGCGTTGACTTCCTTGATACTACCGTGATATAGCATAAAGGCTATACGGGTCGAATCCTCAGGGACGAGAGGTGATAGAGGCTATATGGGTCGAATTCACAGAGACGGGATGTGATAGATGCTTTATTGGTTGTGTCACGATTATGTTAACGAGTTCTTTCAGGTTTCAAAGAATCAAAAGGAAAAAATGAAGACAAAACTAGAAGAGATAAAAGGAGATGAAGATGAAAATAAAATAAATGATAGTGAAGTGATTTCGAAAACGGTTTTTAAAATAAAGTAAAAAGAAAAAAACTCATTGCTACTAACTACTAATTGTTTCACTAACCATACTAACCTCTTAGAGTGATAGTTGCCTCACATGAATCCTTGGCAATCACTAGGCTTGGTTTCAAGAGCTTTTCAAAGCATGGTCATATGATTTTTCTCCACATCAAAACTTGGTTAACAAGGTGCAAGTTATAATTAATCCCTCAAAAGTGCAAGAAAGCAAGCATAAAGTACAATAATCATTGCAAGTTAGCGTGTTAGTAAATTAGGAGTTAGTTACCATCATTATGAGCCATCAATGGCTCTTGTAAGGGTGATGTTTTGTAGAGGCTATTAGATTCATGTGGATTATCTATCAAGAGTTAGATGATTAGTGGTTAGTAGTTAGATCACCATGAGAGAACACTAGCTAAGCATCTAGGAAGTAATCAAAGAAGAAATAATAAAGATAAAGGAGGAAACTTTTCGTAGATTGTCACACTCTATTACAAATAACTCTCTCTTTCTTCCATGAATTACTCTCTTGTCTAGTCCTAGACCTAAAATAAAAAAAAAAAATATAAAAGAAGAAGAAAGAAAATCTTAAACTAATCGTAAGGAGAAGAAATCCTAGCTACTGGTCTCCTCCCTTGAATTCTAACTGATACATGCACTATTTATAGGCATTGGAGGCTAGAGCTTAACTAACTGGACGATGCCACATGATCATACACGTACATTGCATATTTAAAATCACATACGTCATATTTCTTCATTTATTTTTAATAAAACTCTACTTTTAATTTATTATCATGTTTAGTGGTATGCAGTAGAATTAACAAAGAAAGAGAGAGATTGATAGATTTATTCAATTAAATCTAAACAATTCTAAAGATCAAGCAAATCAAGAGGATCTATTCAAATTCAGAGTTTCTAAAAGCCATCTTATTTGAAGACCGGATATATTAGATGAGATAATAGCAATCTAAATTCAAAGGAGAAAATGAATTTCTGAGGACCCTATCGGTTTCGATGAAGATAAATGGATATTTCATCAATTTTAGAAGACAAATTGAAAATTCAAAAGGATAAATAGATAGAGAGAAGATCAATGGACGAAATGAAGCAATCATAATTGGAGATAAGAAAAAAAATTCAAGTAAATTCAAAGTTTTAAATCAAATTAGACTCAGATTCAGACTGGATACCTTTTAGTATTTTTAACATAACTTTCGCTATAAAATCTCAAATCTGATAATTCAAGTGATCTAGAAAGAAGATTTAAAGGGCTACAATTTTTATATTGATCACTTTTTAATTCTATTATTTAGTAAATCATATTCAGCAATGAATTTGCTAATAAGTTGTAGATCATAATTGAATTCTGGATAAATCAAATGAAGTTTGGAGACAAGGGGAGGATTCAAATTTAGAAATAGCCAATCTCCCTATCTTCATACGCTTTCTATCATTATGTTTTTCTCTTATAAATACCTATAATCTCGAAGGCAGTAGGGCACTATCTCAGATAGAGAGCTTTAGTTTAACTTTTTCTTTACTTCTTCAATGTATTTTTAATTTTCTTTATAGCTTAGATTAGAGAGAGCTTCATGATTAAAAGTGAGAAAGAATTCTAGTAAAGTGACACTATTGTAATTTTTCTTAAGAGATTTATATTGAAGGTGACAATTAATGAAAGTTTCTCACTTTTTTTCATTGTGCTCGATCAAGTCGAAGCCATGCTTTTATTTATTCTTCTCTATAGCCTTGCTTTACTTCAAGATAATTCTCCAATATGATTCAACAATAGAGGTAAGTACGTTTTTTATTCTCTTTTTCAGTTCATTAGTTTAGAGTCACAATTCTTCTTTTTTTCACTTTTATTTAGTCTTTCCTTTCTTTTATAAATAAAACAGCAATGACACCACCCTCTCTTCTTCTACCTCTCTTTCTTAATTGAACTTAACTATTTTTGTTTTATTTTATAAAACTGAGAAAATAAGTATTAACTAGTTGTGGTAAATTAAAAGAAAGAAACTTACACAACGCTTCCATCACTGTCCCTCCCTGTGGATCACAACCCATTTAGGCTATACGGTAGCATCGAGGACCTTGTACTGTTCCTAAAAGTTTATATTTTTCTGTGCAGGTCAAGATCAAACAAAATTTTGGCGTCGTTGCTGGGAAGGGGTGGTAAGTTTTCTTTTCTTGTTGATTTACTTTAACGAGTTAACCCTTTTTCTTCTCTATTTTTGTATACAAGAGCTAATATCAGAAAACAATATCAGAAAATAAAGAGTTACAATGGATATATTGCTACCCTGAACCTTTGCTCTAGAACGCAGAGATCTGGGCACCACAATTTTGCTACGGAAATGCGGCAAATGTCGCGTTTGGGGCAATTGTCGAAGGACTACTAACTTGCCTTCTTGTAGGTTGCTTGAAATTTAAAGTTTACCTTTACAACTAATAGTTTTTAGATTTGGATCACTGTATATACTAATTTTAAATCAACAATAACTTGTTGCTTTGTAAATACTAAAAAATATTTAGACTCTTGCATCTTAGAGCATCTGTCTATTTCGTTTCTTTACATTACTGTTGAAAAGTGTTGGAGCAAAGGTATGTGATGCATTGCATATAGTTTAGGAAACATATTTTGAGTGATTCATATTACTTGAGTGTTACCTATTGCTTTATACTTTTACACTGCACTAAAAAGATTAAGGGCATACCCTTAAACAAGATAAGGTGGGAAAGTTATTACCCTCCCTTAGCCCACAAACCATCTCCTCACTCACTAACCCAGCCTAACTTAAAATTGAGTAGACATTGGCCTTAGGGACATCTCGGACTCAAATAGGGGTTGTCTAAGGGGGAGTTGTTGGAAGTTGACTCTTGCCAAATCGATGTCGAAGGTTAGAGATTGAGAGGTGAAACCTCGAGGCTAGTGGTTTGGCATAATTAGGCCCAACGGTTTAAGCGGGGATACCTGCCGCCAATCTTGCCCCTACCTGGCTGATTAACTCGTGGTCAGGTTCTGCAATATACCTCCTTTGGATAATCAACAGTTAGGGGTCGTTTAGGTCTAAGCTCTACCCTAACTTAGGCTAGATTTATTTTCTTTCTTTTGTTTCTTTATTTGTTTGTTTTTATTTTTGATATCTTTGTGATATGGATTACAATTATAATTTTTCCAATGCATAAAGTGATCCATACTTTATCCCAACCTTTTTCAATTCAAATATTACCAACCCGGCATTAAATAACTTTAACCAACCAAGTATGCCAGATTGGTCTTATCCGAATCAATATATGCCCCAATCCCAGTATTATGAACAAGAATGGGACAATCATCATCACTTTTTACCGAGTTAGTGGGGATACAACTTTCCCGAATCTTACTATCAACAACCTTACCAACAAACAACTTCATATACTCCATACCAAGATCAACCAATAGAAGAAAAATCTTCTTCAGAAAAGAGTTTAGAAGCCTTTCTTGAGTCCACATGATAAATGCAAATTCAATTGGACTCAATGCTCTCAAACAATTCCCAAATCTAAGATCCTTACTCTAGTTTCTCAGTCCAACCACAGCAAGAAGAACCTATTGACGTAGAAAAGAGCACGAAAGACCTGATTCAGTTCAGAAATAATGTTACCTAATCTCTCAATAGGTAGAAGCAAAAGTGAGTCATTTAGTCAACACAATTAATGATAGGAATGAGGAAACTCTACCTAACACATTTTCGACCATTCCTGATTCTCCTAACCATATTGACAAAGAATCATGGTATCTTGAAAATTTTAACCAAGATTCAATTTCACCGCAAAACTTTGAGATTGACCAATATCAACTCATTGATAAATTGATAAGTTTTCATTTCAATGAGATTGAACTTGAAGATGAATGTGACACTGATTCCTAATGTTATGATTCAGTTCCACTTTTGAATCTATGTTGACTCTGGTATCCTTACTCGATTTGGACTCAATTCTCGAGCCAACATTGATTCCTATCCCTATAGAGCTTGAACATGAACCACTTATTTTAAATAGTCACATTCTATTGTTGGGAAATGAATATGAACTTGAGTTCTATGAATTTGGACCAAACTCTTGAACCAACTCCGATTTTTGAATCTAAACTTGATTTGAGTTTTATTCCTGAGTCAGTATCGTATCTATTCCTTTCATTATTGAGCCTAAATCATCCATTCTACAAAATCACATTCCATTGTTGGACCAAGGTTTTGATCAATATGACTTCATGACGATACCCCAAGATTGGTCATATAACCAGGAAAAACTTCATGCTAGGATCTTACATAATCCTATTCATATTAAAGAGCATAAAAATGTTAATAGGAAAAAGATCATGAAAGGTGGGTTCCATGAAAATTCATAGTATCTAGATTGGGCAGAACGCTTGGCCCAATGGGACCACCACCGGAGCCACCACCTTGAGGTGGCAATTTTCCTCCCCTTTCTCTTTTTTCATGTATTATTGCATTTCATTCATACAGTGAGGACAATGCATGAGTTAGGTATAGGGGAGGGTTTACTAACATACTAACTTTACTAATTCAAAAAAAAATCCTTTCTTTAAAAACTTTTTGAAAATGAATAATACTTTGATATATTTTTATAAGAAATTAAGTTAATTTTAAGGAATAAGAGGATCATAATTAGGATTTCTTGTACTTGGTCAAAATAAAATTATTTATTTGATTTTGAGGTTAGAAAAAAAGATTGAAAAAGTAATTTAATCTTGATTTTTACCTTGATGACATATGCATACTTTATACACTTACACACTTAGGGTGTGATCGGTCACATATATTGCATATATATTATCACATTATCATTTATTATCTAAGTAAATCATATTAATAAGTCCTATTTTTCTTTATAAAATGCAGGCCCATTGCTAAAGGATAGGAAATAGAAACGAGCCCAAAAGCCCATTAAATTCTAATTTAATTCAGAATTAATTCGAAATCAGAAAATCAGGATAGATCATGCAAATCAGAGAGGTTGAAAATCGGTTAAAATGAATCATTCCAAAATCAAGTGGTTAAAGTCAAAGATCAAAAGCTGTTTCATCAAATCCTGGAGCTGAAACGGGAAAATCAGTAGGAGATAAAGGGGAATCACCAAGCGAGTGAGACTCACCAACCAGGTGTGGCCACCTGGCCACACCATGGCCGCGGCTTGGTTGTGATGGTTGAGGGAGTATTTGCTCCCCCTATCTTCATACGCCGTCCCCCATTTGATTTTTGCTATAAGTACTGTTTTTTTAGAGAAAAAGGAACCGAAAATTAGTTAAGTTTTTCTCTTTATTTTTAGGATTTAGGTTCTTTGTTAGATAGTATTGAGAAATTTTATCTCTATTTTTTAATTTGTAGTTCATTCCAAATACCAATGAGAGAGATAGAGTGATTGTAATTCGAAGATTGAAGTGATATCAATAAAGGATCAAACTTTCTCTTCTTCTACTCAAATTCACGGATATGTCTTGCTTTATTTACATGTCTTGTTTTTCATCTTCTATGAGTAGCTAAACTTATTTTCTGAGATCACTATCATCCCTCTCTTCGATCTCTCATGTTTTGAATGGTTTTGATGTAAAGAACTCAACGGAATCATATGTATGCCTTAAACTAAGCCTTTCTTCTTTGAAAGTTTCCTGAAGCACATGAGGATGGTTTGGATTTCTAAACTTCTATTTCTTTTAAAATATCACTTGAACTTGCTTTTATTTCATACTTGAAAGAAAACTTGATGACTTAACATTCAGTTCTAGATGATTTTAAGAAAAAGATTTAAACTTTTCTAACTATCTTATTTGCTTTACTTAAGACTTTCGAAACTAAAACTTACGTTTTTGCCTATGATCAAGTTGAGGCACTAAGAATTTCAAGAGAAGAATACATCGTCGAGTAGTAAGATAGTAAGCCTAGATCTTTTCTCTATATTAAAAACTACCAAACAATCTTCAATATTTTTTTTAAGATCACCTTTTCCAAAACCTTCTCTAAGTTTTCAATTTGTCTTTTAATCATTTCCTTACTCTCTATTTTCTTTTTCAATATAAAAAAACAAACATCATTCTTTGCTTTCTAAACAAAAACACCGAAAAGTTTTTATCGCATTCCTCCTCATGGACACGACCCGTTAGCCCAAAGCTAGACGGTAATTCTCATTGCTTTCATTTTTCAATCAATTTTTGGCGTCGTTGTCGGAAAGGGAACGATGTAATTATTTTCTAACAAGTTTGGTGTCTTGTTTCAGGGATGTCAAGATTCAGATTTAGCACTCAAGCTTTACAGGAGAAGACTTGCTATTCCTGCCCCTACTCTTGAAAGTAGGAAATAGGATTTCAAGAAATTGCAGCGCAAAAGTTTGAAATTTTTGGACTACTAAAACTTTTTTTGCGGGACATATTGCTTTGCAAAAATTAAAGTTTTTGTGTGTTATTTTTTGCTATATCTGATATTCACACTCCTTTTTTTAATCTAATAGTAATCTGATTGATTGCTAATTGCTTAAAAATGTTTAGACTTGCATTAAAGGCATTTGTCTAATTATATTTCTTTTACGATTACTGTTAAAGATAGCTGGAGACAAGATACGTATGCATAGCATATAGTTAGAAAATATTCTTGGGTGATATTTGCTTGTGAATGTTACTTTTTTATATCTTGCACACTTTGCACAGTTAATTCTAAGGGCAAAACCCAAATCAAGATAAGGTAGGGAAGTCATTACCTTTCCTTAGCCCGCAAACCATCTCCAAGCACGCACAGCCTAAGCCTAATTTAAAATCTGATAGACGTTGGCCCTAGGGACATCTCAACTCATTAGGAGATTATCTTAAAGGGAAAGGTGTTAGAACTTGACTCCTGCCAAATCAGTGTCTAAGGAAAGGGATTGAGGGGAGAAACCCCGAAGGCTGATGGTTTGGCTTAATTAGGCCCGTCGCTTTTGCGCGGATACCTCCAATCAATCTTGCCCTGACCTGGGTAATAGCTTGTGGTCAAAGTCTGCATTATATCTCCTGTGGACAATCAACCAGTTAGGAGTTATCTAGGTCAAGGTAACCTTAGACTAGGCTTAGTTATTTCTTCTTGTTGATTATTGCTGAACTTGTTTGTGATTATGTTTGTGTATGCAAGTGTGGTTAAGAGACCCTAATTCATTTAGGTTAACTAGAAACACATTACCACCCAAGTTTGAACCAAGACCAGATCCGGCTATAGCTCAACCGACATCTTTGCAGGATAGGTTCTATCCCATTAGAACCTCACTTCCATCTTGCATCCAACTTTCATCGATTGGTGAATACAATATTGAGCTCAAGCCTTGGTTAATCAACACACTCTCCAAGTTTCATGTTTAGAGTCCAAAGATGATTTCTTCATAAGAGAGTTTAAATAAGTATGCTTAATGATGAAAATCTCACACCTTGTAGATGATGCTATTAGGTTGAGATTGTCCCATTTGCTCTTAAGGACTTAGCCAAGAAAGGGCTTTATAGCTTAGCGGCCAGGTCTATCACATCCTGAGATGGTTTCATCAAGATCTTCTTGAAGAAAATTTATCCAATTCATAAGATCGCTCTCGTTAGGAAGAACATCATGTAGTTCAAGTAAGAACCTAGTGAACTATTTTGGAGGTACTTTGAACGTTTGAAAGACCTCCTTATCCAATGTCCTCATCATTGAATAGAAAAATGACGATAATGCTAAATTCTTTATGATGGTTTAGACTACTCAACTAAGACCCTCTTAGAAAGCATATGCCAAGGGGGATTCGTGCAGAAGGATGAGAATGAAGGATGGGTTTTATATGAGAATCTAGCTGAAAAGACCATCCAATGGGAACCACTAGTGAAACCCGAGGAATTCAAACTCCTCTTCAAAAGGAGGTCTCCACTCAATTGAATCATCCATAGCTAACGAGGCTAAGTTAGCTAACCTAGCAAGAAGACTGGAAGGTTTAAAAACTAAGAAACCAAGGCCAGTCAATCAAGTCAGCCCAAACCAATTTTTAACTCCGGGCTGTACTTATTGTCAAGCCATGAATCATGTGTTTGAGGAGTGTCCTGTATTTTAAGCTCAATAACACTTTTTAGAACCGATGAATGCGGCTTTTTAAAGGCCAAACAATCATCCTTACGTACCAACTTATAATCCTGACTGGAGAAATCACCCGAATTTCTCATGGAACTAAAATAACAATGACCACTCTGTTGGAACTTATTTTGATGATAACAAATGTAATTTGTACTATTTTTATGTATTTTTTAGATATTTATTAAAAGCCTTGATCACACACAAAATAGTCCTATTAGGAGACTTGACTCTTCCTACTAGTAGACTTGACTCTTCCTATAGTCGACTAATAGGATTACTAGTCGACTTATCAACATTACTAGTCAACTAATACATGTTGTAGTCGACTTATAATTTCTGTTAGTCAACTAATCGTAGTTTTCAGAGACTTACAGATATGCATCATATATTTATAGTCGACTAATTCCTTTTGCTAGTTGACTAGCCCAGTCAAAAATACCTTTACTAGTTGACTTACTCCATACCCTAGTCGACTTATAACAGTTTCTGACTGTTAAACCGTTATTAGTTTTCTGGTGTTTATCTAACGTTTTAATATTCAAATTTATCTTGATAACTGCCCTAACTGAGCATAGATTTCAGCTATAAATAGGGAAGTTATCCTAGGCTAAACACACCAATTAAAATCATAGTTTTCTGTCCAAACTCTGTTGAAATATTTTTGTTTTCCAGAAAACTAGTTCCACTTTCTATTCTTCACACAAATTCCAATCCTCTAGTGAAGAAGTCTGAGAGTCCACCTATAAGAGTCCTTATTCACGATCACATACAAGTTTCAAGGCTTATAGGATTGATTGAAATTACTCAAAGAGAAGAATTATCCAGAGCGTCTTCTTGGTGTAGAAGAGAAGTTGTATAAGGTATTGTTGTCTTCTTGGTGTAAGAAGAGTTGTACCCATTTGGCAAAGGGTGTTCTGTCAAGTGGTATACACGTGTTGATTTTGGGTGTACAAAATCAAGGATAAAGAAAATCTCAAGCGGGTTGCTTGGGGACTAGATGTAGGTCACGAGGACCGAATCAGGATAAAATCTCTCGTATATGCGTTTGCATAATTTTGAGATTTATTTCCTTTCTTGCAAGTTATTTTATGTAACGCTAATTATCTTTGTTCTAGTGTTGTGTTGAGATACTATTTTAGATCCTACAATTGGTATCAGAGCCCTGCATACCTGGTTAATACCCTACAAAGATGGCAACAGAGTTTCCTTCATCACAATTCAGAGAAGGACATTCTACACAATGTCCACCACTATTTGATAGATCCAACTATAACTATTGGAAGTGTAGAATGAAGATCTACTTGCAATCACTCAACTATAAACTCTAGAACATAGTATAAGCGTCGTGCACCAAGCCTACCACAAATTACAGTGCATGGAGTGAAGAACAAAAAAAGTCTACAATCTTTAATGCCAAAGCAATGAACGCGCTTTTCTGTGCCTTGAATAAAGAAGAATTCAATCACGTGTCAACAATCAGATATGCAAATCAAATATGGCAGATTTTACAGGTAACCTATGAAGGTACAAATAAGGTTAAAGAGTCTAAAATTTTTGCTCTTGTTCACAGGTTTGAACTCTTCAAAATGAAAAAGAACGAAACAATTTCAGAAATGATTATAAGATTCACGGACATTACAAATTTCTTAGCATCCCTTGGAAAGGAGTACAATCAAGTCAAAAAAGTTAGAAAGGTTCTTCGTGCACTCACATCAGATTGGGAGAAGAAGACCACTGCAATAGAAAAAGCAAATGATCTCCCAACTATGTCATTAGAAAACTTTATTGGTAATTTAATGGCATATGAAGTACAACTTGAAACGAAAAAAGGATGAATAATAACCTCTATCCAAGAATAAAGTACTTACCTTCCATACATCCTCAGACATGGACAATTCAGATGATGATGAAGAGGAGATGACAATGCTCTCAAGAAAATTCTGAAAGTTCTTAAAGCAAGGTAAGTTTAAATGTTTTAATTGTAATAAAATAGGTCATATGAAGAAGGATTGCCCATTGCTCAAAAACAAAGGGAAATTCAAGAGCAAAAAGTTTAAAAAGAAGAAAGATTATTAAGCATTATGGGAAAATAGTGATTCATCTTCCTCAGATGAAGAAGAAGCCACTGAGCATGCCAATATTTATTTTATGGCTCAAGAAGAAGATGAGGTACAATATACAGAACTATTAGATGCATTTCATGAGTTTTATGATGATCTTAAAAATGAAAAGATTAAAAACAAAGCTTTATCAAAGGAAAATGAAAGACTCATCAAAGAAAATTATGTTTATGTTTCTCACATTTCTTCTGAAAATTCTCAAAAGGATGATTTTGAAAAAGTTATATATCTTTAAAAAGAGATAACGAGAATTTTTTAAAAGAGATGTTTTGCTTAAAAAAGAAACTATGTCTTAAATGAAAGAATTTCTGTTTAGATAAAGACATGACAAGTTTCAATGATAAATATGAAGAACTTTTGAATAAAGTGACAAAGTTTAATAAATGAAAAGAAAATTTAAATGATATATTGTCATATCAAAAGGTTTCATATAATCATTTTGGACTTAGATTTTCAGAAGATAAGCATATTGGTCTTGGTTGTTTAAAAAATAATGTTGAAAGAACTACACATGTCTACAAAAAGAATAATGATAATTCTTTTGTTAAGAAGACCATGAAATCAAAGTATAAATATATTTGGATTCCTAAAAATCTAAATAGTATGGATAAAAATGCTTATATTGCATCATATATACATCATATATGTAATTCATGCAATTATGTTTATACTAACAGATGAAAAACCAAATTCAAATTGGGTTTGGATTCCTAAAGGTTAATATTTTGATCATGTTATCATTGGTGACATTAACAATATTTTGTCTTATAGGTACCATATAAAGAAAAGAGAATACTGATGATATAAATTATTGCTAACATTTGAAAAATTATCATATGTATGCTATGATGCAGGGGGAGAATACTTGTTCTATCTATATATATATATATATATATATATATATATATATATATATATATATATATATATATATATATATATATATATATATATATATATATATATGAGGTCTTCATGTGAGAAACTTTCTCACACGAAGACCGTGAGAAAACTATATAAGAGCGATCATGTGAATGATCCGAACCGTTCATATTGATTTACATACTTTATTTAAGCTACCAATAAAAAATCACGCGATTCCTTGCTTTTTTACTCAAAAACAAAGGGTAATAAAATAGGTCATATGAAGAAGGATTGTCCATTGCTCAAAAACAAAGAGAAATTCAAGAGCAAAAAGTTCAAAACGAAGAAAGATTATCAAGCATTATGGGAAAATAGTGATTCATCTTCCTCAGATGAAGAAGAAGCCACTGAGCATGCCAATATTTATTTTATGGCTGAAGAAGAAGATGAGGTACAATATACAGAACTATTAGATGCATTTCATGAGTTTTATGATGATCTTAAAAATGAAAAGATAAAAACAAAGCTTTATCAAAGGAAAATGAAAGACTCATCAAAGAAAATTATGTTTATGTTTCTCACATTCTTCTGAAAATTCTCAAAAGGATGATTTTGAAAAAGTTATATATCTTTAAAAAGAGATAACGAGAATTTTTAAAAGAGAATGTTTTGCTTAAAAAAGAAACTATGTCTTTAAATGAAAGAATTTCTGTTTTAGATAAAGACATGACAAGTTTCAAAGATAAATATGAAGAACTTTTGAATAAAGTGACAAAGTTTAATAAATGAAAAGAAAATTTAAATGATATATTGTCATATCAAAAGGTTTCATATAATCATTTTGGACTTAGATTTTCAAAAGATAAGCATATTGGTCTTGGTTGTTTAAAAAATAATGTTGAAAGAACTACACATGTCTACAAAAGAATAATGATAATTCTTTTGTTAAGAAGACCATGAAATCAAAGTATAAATATATTTGGATTCCTAAAAATCTAAATAGTATGGACAAAATGCTTATATTGCATCATATATACATCATATATGTAATTCATGCAATTATGTTTATACTAACAGATGAAAAATCAAATTCAAATTGGGTTTGGATTCCTAAAGTTAATATTTTGATCATGTTATCATTGGTGACGTTAACAATGTTTTGTCTTATAGGTACCATATAAAGAAAAGAGAATACTGATGATATAAATTATTGCTAACATTTGAAAATATATCATATGTATGCTATGATGCAGGGGGAGAATACTTGTTATATATATATATATATATATATATATATATATATATATATATATATATATATAATATATATATATATATATATATATATATGAGAGGTCTTCATGTGAGAAACTTTCTCACACGAAGACCGTGAGAAAACTATATAAGAGTGATCATGTGAATGATCCGAACCGTTCATATTGATTTACATACTTTATTTAATCTACCAATAAAAAATCACGCGATTCCTTGCTTTTTTACCCATGCAACAAGTGGTTACAAAACATACGTTATATTCACCGTAGAATAAATATGTCATTTGATGCATGGATAAAAAGCTCGAATCGCGTGATTTTTTATTAATAACCTAATAAAGTATATAGATCAAGATGAACGGTTCGAATCATTCACAGAATAGCTCCTATATGATTTTCTCATGAAGCTTATTTTGAGAAAGTTTCTCATTTGAAAATTTTCCTATATATATATATATATATATATATATATATATATATATATATATATATATATATATATATATATATTTGTTATAACCTATTTTCTGCAGCGGGAGTTTTCTATAGGAGGAGCTTGTGCATACACACATTGTCATCAACAAAAAGGGAGAGAATGTTGAAACTTATTTTGATGATAACAAATATAATTTGTACTATTTTTGTGTATTTTTAGATATTTGTTAAAAGCCTTGATCACACACAAAATAGTCCTATTAGTAGACTTGACCCTTCCTATTAGTAGACTTGACCCATCCTGTAGTCGACTAATAGGATTACTAATCGACTTATCAACATTACTAGTCGACTAATATATGTTGTAGTCGACTTATAATTTCTACTGGTCGACTAATAGTAGTTTCCAGAAACTTGCATATCTGCATCATATATTTATAGTCGTCTAATTCCTTTTGCTAGTCGACTAACCCAGTCACAAATGCCTATACTAGTCGACTAACTCCATACCATAATTAACTTATAACAGTTTCTGACTGTTAAACAGTTATTAGTTTTCTGGTGTTTATCCAACGTTTTGAATTCAAATTTGTCTTGATAACTGCCCTAACTGACCATAGATTTCAGTTATAAATAGGGATGTTGTCCTAAACTAAACACACCAATTAAAAATCATAGTTTTCTGTCCAAACTCTGTTGAAATATTCTGTTTTTCAGAAAACTAGTTTCACTTTCTGTTCTTCATACAAATTCCAATCCTCTAGTGAAGAATTCTGAGAGTCCACCTATAAGAGTCCTTGTTTATGATCATATACAAGTTTCATGGCTTATAGGATTGATTGTAATCACTCAAAGAGAAGAATTGTACAAGAGCGTCTTCTTGGTATAAAAGAAAAGTTGTATAAGGTGTTGTTGTCTTCTTGGTGTAAGAAGAGTTGTATACATTTGGCAAACGGTGTTTTGTCCAGTGGTGTACATGTGTTGATTTTGGGTGTACAAAATCAAGGATAAAGAAAATCTCAAGCGGGTTGCTTGGGGACTGGATGTAGGTCACAAGGACTGAACCAGGATAAAATCTCTTGTGTTTGTGTTTGCATAATTTCTGAGATTTATTTCCTTTCTTGCGAGTTATTTTATTTAACACTAATTATCTTTATTCTAGAGTTGTGTTGACATAATACTTTAGATCCTACACACTCACGGTCAAATCATGCAAGCCACTTCCATCATTCCAATAATTCTTTCAATCATCAACCCAACTTTCAAAGTACCATCATAATTCTCCAAATCATCCGCCCAATTTTTCAAATTATCAGCAAAACTTTCCAACCAAGCTCCACAATCTTCCTTCCAGAATCCTTCACTAGAAAGGAGAATGACTGACTTTGAGAGAAATATGTAAAGGTACATGAAGAACCAAGATTCTCTCATGCAAACTATACTGAGGCTAGAGGTTCAAATGAGCCAATTAGCCAATCCACAGAATGAGAGGCAAAAAGGTACCTTGCCCAGTCAGCCATAATGAATCTTAGGAATTCTTAACAAGCTCATTTGGCTGAGGATCAAACACTGAATCAATGTAATATTGTTCATACATTGAGGTCGGAAAGAAATTGATAATCAAGTGTCAACACCATCTAATCCCATTCAGCACAACCACAATCAAGCATCCACCTCATCTAATCCCAACCCTTCCAAATCTGACGAATCTAAAACAGATAAGTTAACTAGTCAGGTGCACCAGCCTATAGTATGATTTCCTAATAGGCTGAAAAATAACAAGCAAAATCCACATATAGATAAGATAATTAAGATCTTCAATCAAGTGAAGATAAATATGCCACTTCTTGATGCCATCCAACAAGTCCCATCCTATGCAAAATTTCTTAAGGACATGTGCACCAAGAAGAGAAAGACTAATGTACCCAAGAAAGTCTTCCTAGCCACTAGCATTAGTGAACTACTGTCGGGTCTGTTCCCTGTCAATTATAAGGATCTAGGTTATCCCACCATTTCCTGCACCATAGGACAAGATGAGATTAGTCGTGCACTTCTTGACTTGGAAGCAAGTATCAACTTGCTTCCATTCTCAATTTATCAACAACTCGGATTGGGCGATCTTAGTCCAACTCGAGTCACTATCTAACTGGCTTACCATTTAGTGAAAGTCTTAAAGGGAGAAATTAATGATGTCCTTATCCGGGTTGGGGAGTTTATCTACCCCGTTGATTTCATAGTTCTATAGACAAAACCTGTGTTCAATTCTAGGGCTCAAACTCCTGTTATCCTAGGGCGATCATTCCTTGCTAGTGCCAATGCAATTATCAATTGTAGGAATGGGTTCATGAGGTTAACCTTTGGGGACAAGACTAGAGAAGTCAATGTTAGGAAAGCAACCCCGTGATGTTGAGGATCAAACATTTGAAGTCAACCTCATTGAGAACTTAACAAGTAAACACAGGGAAGAATTAGAACTAGAAACTGAGTGTGACTTCGGGTTAGAGTCTGATGACTTTAATCTTGATCAGGTTATCGAGTCTACTATGAATTGGGTCTCGAGCCCTATTTCACCAAATATGGACCCAACAAATTTGACTCATCCTTCCAGTGAGCCTTCCTATTCCTTAGAATTGAAAGCATTACCTGCGCATCTCAAGTACGTCTATCTAGGCGAATAAGAGACCTTCCCTATGATTATTGCCTCTCATTTAAATGACGGGCAAGAAGAAGATCTTAAAGCAATTCTGAGAAATATAGGGAAGTCATTGGTTGGACTATGACTGATATAAAGGGGTTAAGTCCAACCATAGTTCAACATCGCATTCATCTCAATGAAGATGCAACACCAAAAAGAGACCGCAACGTAGGTTAAACCCTATAATGCAAGAGGTTGTTCATGCTAAAATTGTTAAACTTTTAGACAATGGGATAATCTATCCATTTCTGATAGTTAATGGGTCAATCCTATTCACGCGGTTCCAAAGAAATCCGCTTTTACCGTAGTGAAAAATGAGAACAAAGAGTTGGTCCAAACTCGACTTTCCATGAAAATTTGAGTTTGCACTGATTATAGGAAGCTTAATGCTGTAACTCGTAAGGACTATTTTTCACTTCCCTTCATTGATCAAATGCTTGAACGTTTGGCGGGCCATGAGTATTACTGTTTCTTAGACGGTTACTCGGGGTATAATCAGATTCCTATTGCTCCTGAGGACCAAGAAAAGACTATGTTCACATGTTTATTTGGGACATTTGCTTATCGTCGAATGCCTTTCGACTTATGCGATGCCCCAGCAACGTTTCAACGTTGCATGTTGAGTCTTTTTTCTGATATGGTAGAACGATTCTTAGAAATCTTCATGGATGATTTCTCCATCTATGGATATTCGTACACTTAATGTCTCCTCCATTTAGAACTTGTCCTCCAACATTGTACTGAGAAAAATCCGACACTAAACTGAAAGAAATGCCACTTCATGATAAGACATGGAATTATCTTGGGTCATGAAATCACCAAGAAAGGAATTGAAGTGGATAGAGCCAAGATTGAGGTTATTGCTAAGCTTTCCATGCCCAAATGCGTGAAGGATATTCGATCCTTCTTAGGACACGCTGGTTTCTACCGAAGATTTATCAAGAATTTTAGGAAGATTGCTAGACCCTTGACTAATCTGTTAGCTAAGGACGTATCCTTCACTTTCGATGCCGAATGTATGAATTCTTGGGAGAAGATTAAGAGAGAGCTTATTTCTGCACCAATCATATCTGCACCGGGTTGGTCTAAACTGTTCAAAATCAAGTGTGACGCTTCTGATTTGCCATAGGCGCTGTCCTAGGACAGCGCATTGATAACAAGCACACGTAATTCACTACTCTAGTAGGACTCTCAATGATGCTCAATTGAACTACACTACTACTGAGAAGGAATTCTTGGCAGTAGTGTTTGCCTTAGAGAAATTTTCTACCTACCTATTAGAATCCAAAATCACAATTTTCACCAATCATTCTGCGCTTAGGTACCTCATGATGAAGAATGCTAAGACCCGACTCATTCGTTGGATCCTCCTTCTTCAAGAATTCGATCTCGAGATTCGAGACAAGAAAGGCGTAAAAATGTCATTGCTGACCATATCTCATGAATCCCAAACTCTCCATGCAACGAATTGCCCATAAATGAGGATTTTCTTGATGAAAATCTCTTAGCTGTCTTTAGGGAATCTTAGTTTGCTGATATAGTGAATTACTTAGTCACAAACTAAACTCCATCTTATTAGTCTAAAAATGATATATATACTGGTTCTTATCTCCAGTTCGATATTTCTTTTGGGAGGAACCGTATCTTTTTAAGTACTGTTTTGACCAAATTATTAGGAGATCATTCCCGATGAAGAGATTAAGAGTGTTTTATCCTTCTGTCATGAACTTGCATGCGGTGGATACATTGGTCCCCGCAAGACTGCTAAAAAAGTGCTACAATGTTGGTTCTATTGGCCCACTTTGTTCAAAGATGCTTATGAATTTTGAAAGACGTGCCCTAAATGTCAGATGGTAGGAAGGATCTCAAAACGAGATATGATACTTCTCAACCTAATTCTAAAAATAGAACTCTTTGATGTTTGGGGCATCGACTTTATGGATCCATTTCCTAACTCATTTGGAAACATATTGGTTATTGTGGACTATGTGCCCAAGTGGGTAGAAGCCATTCCAAATAAAACTAATGATAACAAAGTTGTCATAAAGTTTTAAAAGAGAACATTTTCTCACGCTTTTGAACCCCTCGTGCTAGCATTAGTGATAATGATACCCACTTTTGCAATAGATCCTTTGAAGCTCTTGTGCGAAAGTATGCCATAACTCACAAGTTGTCCACATCTTATCATTCTCAAACCACTAGGCAGGTTGAGGTCTCCAATAAACAAATCAAACTTATTTTGGAGAAGACTGTGAACCAAAGTCGGAAGATTGGTCCAACAAACTTGTAAACGCCCTATGAGCCTACAGGACCGCTTTCAAGACGATTCTAGGGATGTCTCCTTATAGGTTAGTCTTTGGCAAGGCTTGCCACCTACCCATTGAGTTAGAGCACCGGACCTTATCAGCAATCAAGCAGTTGAATTTTGACTTGACTAAGGCCGGTGACCTTCGAAAATTATAAATTTTCAAATTAGAGGAGTTGAGAAATGAGACCTATGAAAATGCTAAGATCACTAAAAATAGAGTTAAGATTTTTCATGCTAATTCATCATAAGGAAATATTTGTGAAAGCACACCTAGAGGGGGGTGAATAGGTGTACATGCTAATCTAGTGAACTAGATGCGCTTAATGCGGAAGCTAATGCAAATCTTGCACAAACTTAATACAACACAACAAGTGTAGCCGAATTCCCCGTGAAGGGCTCTGGACTAACTCCTCTTGATTCCCCTTGAATGGGTTGAGGTGCTATGTGAAGCTATTGTTGGTTAAGTATAAGTTAGGCACACACACAAGCAAGCCAAGCAAATAAGGATGAATAGCAATATGAATATATGCAAGGCAACACAAGCAAATAGATGATATGAATGAAGTATGATGCTTTGCACAATTAAATGAGAGAGAGGGTTGAGAGACAATGGATCAAACGCAAAGGCCAAGATATGTTTAAAGGTTCGAGCCCCTAGCTCTACATCCCCGCCTACACCACCGTGTAGGATTTCAATCCACTATCTCCCACCGAGGGAACCTCTACCGAAGAGGATTTGTTACAACTCTAGGAGTACCAAACTCCTCTCTCAAACAACCACCTCACAACCGAGGGGTAGGCCCGTAGCCAATACAACCAACAACCAACACCTCTACCGAAGAGGGTTACAAACCAAACTCCACCTCTCACTAGAGGGAGCAAACCAATCACCCGATCACCTCTACCGAAGAGGGATACAACAAGAGCAAGGGTATTTACAACAAGTGGTTCCAAAGACCACAAACTCAATCTCTCTTTCTTTTCTCTTTTTCCACAAAACAAATGATCCTAATAGAATAGGATAGGTGATAGCTCAAGTGTGGAATCAAGGTGTTTTGGAAACAAGCAGCAAAGAAAAACTACTTGGGAAATGTCTTATAAATAATAGAAAATGAAAACCAATACAATATCCCAAAAACCTAGTTCTCTTTGATTTTCCAAAACCCTTGAAAAACATAAAGATGAAAACTTTTAAGCTTTAAAACTCTTTTAAAAACTTCTTTTAAACTCAGGAGAAACTGGGATTTTTCTCTTGTAAAAACCTTAGCCAAAATCTCAAAGAATTGGGGTTTATATAGGCCCATCAGAAAACTAGCCGTTAGGCTGATGTGGCAGCCTGACAGGCTAACGGTCGACCGGCCCGGTCGACCGCCAACGGTCAGAAATGTGACCGTTGGGCAACCACGGTCGACCAGCACGGTCGACCCAAACAAACAGAGAGCACTGCTCTCAGACCCGGTCGACCGCCGGGTCGACCGTCCCAGAGCTGCCAACGTGCACAGATCTGTGCACGTCGGTCGACCGGCCCGGTCGACCGACTTCACCCCAAGTCGACTAGGTCAGTTTGACTAGTCGACTGGTTGAAGCCTGGAACAAAAATCTGGGTTAGAAAAACAGTGTAAAACATTTTTCTAAAAATCTTTTAAGTCTTATAAAAATATCCAAAAATAGTTTTATCATTTTTTTATTGAAACACAAACTTATGATAAAAATTTCAAGACATATATCAATTATATCAATTCATTTTGAGTCTTGCAAATTTTATCAAAAACAAAACTTGTATTTTATCAAACTTAGATTTTTCAACACATGAATAGGATAGTCAAAATAAGTTTGTCTAGGAAGTTAAAAGCATGTATGTATATCTAGAACGTATCTAATATACATAAAAACTATTAAACTTGTTTTGATCAAACTATTCATGAAAACCAAATCCAAAACATGAAACGTGTGTGTATTGTGCACTTGAGCATATCAACTATACTAAGCTTTACAAATGGATCTAAAACACACTAAACTATGGATACCTAAGTCTTCTTGAAGATCTTCATCTTCAAGGCGACTCGATCCACAAACACCGTGATCCATGAGCTAGGCAAGGTATGATCTTGAAGGTTTGGCCCTGGAATCACCATGAAAAGCTTCTAAACACCTTTGTTGAAGCTAATCACCAACTAATATCTTGCTAATGATCTGAAACTTAAACAGCACAAGATTATTAGTAAACATAACTACATGAGTTAATCATCATCAAAACTAGGGTGGAAGGCCTTTGGGCCAACAATCTCCCCCTTTTTGATGATGACAAAACTCATGGAGTAATATATGCATGGATTAAAGTTAAGCTTCAAAGAAGCTCCCCCTTAACTCATGCATAAACAAATAAACAAAAGATATGCAATGAATGTACATAAATATGTATGCATCAACATGCATAAAACACATAAACATGTTCTAGAAGCTCTAGATACCAATTAAATTAATAAAACATTAACAAAAACACTAGATGCTCTAGATACCAATAAAACTTAATATATGCAAAAACATAAGTATGCATATATAAACCAAAATCTTTCTCCCCCTTTTTGTCAATCATCAACAAAGGGGTAAACAATCAAAACAATAAAATGAGGGGTAAAAATCTTTCTCCCCCTTTTTGTCAATCAAAACAATACAAACAATGTTCTCCCCCTTTTTGTCTAAAATAAAAACAAGGTCAATAAGGGGTGACAATCAATTAGGATATCAATTGAAAATATGTCAATGAAGCATTGATGGTAGTGAAAAGTGCATTTTTATCATTACATTTATCATCATTTTCATATTTTATTCATATAATTCTGCACATTTACTAATATTTTATGATTATTGTGTGCAGGCCTTGAAAATAAAAAATAAAGAATAAAGCCTAAAAGAAGCCCAAAAGCCCATATTCAAGCCCAAGTGCAAAAGTGCAAATATTAATTGTCAAAATTGCAAATACACAAGGGCCAAAGTTGCAAATATTAAAGAAGAGGGAAGGATAGACTTCTATTCAACCCTAAAAACTTGCAGATGAGGATAAAAGCAAAGAAGGAGAATTTAAGATCACAAATTCGTGGATAAAAGATTTGGGATCTAGGTAACTTGATTCCCAAGTTATATCCAAATCCAAAGATTAAGAGCCAGGATGCAGCTTCCAGAAGGAAACGCCCAGATGGACGGACCAGGAGAGGCCACGCGCCAAAGCGCGTGGCCAACCGACACTGTATGGCCGATTCATACTCAGATCCACCCATTCAGAATAGAAAATCATCTATCCGGGAAATGATGAGTATGCACGAGTCCAAGCAACAACCACCATCAATCTTAGACATGATGATGCGTGAGTCCACCGACTCACAACTTCATCACGATTACACTTCCTTTTTCCAAGTCCAATCACAAAAGAGGCTTGAAGCCATGACTCAGGCTAGATTAGCTCGTGAGCATGAACTAGATATGATGGTTCAATCTTTGTGTTCTCACTGTCCGGCCAATTCTAATATCGCTGACCACTCTCTTAGAGCCGACGAACCAAGTTGCTTTGGACAACAAGATTCTAATCCAGCCGCCACCATAAGGCCACGGAAACGCGGCCCAAGCCGCGTTTCCGCGGCAATCCTGTCAAATCCAGATACCCGTTTTCGTGGAGAGTTGTTGTTGGGACTCTACCTCCTTCTGCTCCTATAAATACCCCCTGCAGTGCAACCGAAAAGAGCGTCCAGAGGCAGAGCCAGAGGGCCAAATCTAGGGTTTTAGGTTTTCTTCTTTCTTTTAGTTTAGGTTTTCTTTCCTTTTCTTTTTTGTATCTTTTATGTAAGTGAGGGAGATAGCTATGTTGAGAGTGACACCGATGTATGCTTCTCTTCTCTTCATTTGTTTCAAGCAATAAAGGTAATATTTTTCTTTTGATTGCTTTTACTTTCTTTTTGTTTTCTTCTCTTTTTCTATTTTAATCTCTGTTGGTTTGTGATGAGTATGCAAGTGATTCTGAAGCACAAGTATAACAAGTCTTAGCGAGTGCCAACGATACTTCATGGAGATGTTCTCCTCCTCAAGATACGTATCAATTCATACTTGCCAAGGCTTGATGATATAATGCGAACAGGGGACTGAGATCGATCCTATGGTTTATGCGTTCATGCCTCCAAAGCAAGGTAGAAAAGTGTTAGATTTCATATTTTCTTCAACCAAACTGAGGTTAGTGTTTCTTCCTTTTCTTTTCTTTTCTTTTCTTTTATTCTTGTAGATTAAATCATAACACTTCTCCCAATTCTTTCTTTTCCGACTCATTGTAAAATACCGCTTCTTTCTAAACTAACTTTAATTAATATTTTTCTTATTTTCCTTTTAATAACTAAAAAAAAGAGAAATTTTTAGAGATAACTTACAAACGCTTCCATCGCTAGTCCTCCCTGAGGATCACGACCCGCATAGCCACTGCTACCGCGGATTCGAATTGAGAACCTTGCACAACTTGTTCTAAATCTAATTCCTTATTTTGTGTGCAGGAAAATCTCAATCAACAAATTGGCGCCGTTGCCGGGGCGCCAAATTTTTGATTGAGTTTTCACCTGCACACAAAATATGGAGTTTAGATTTAGAATGAGATGTGCAAGGTTCTCAATTCGAATCCGCGGTAGCAGTGGCTATGCGGGTCGTGATCCTCAGGGAGGGACTAGCGATGGAAGCGTTTAAGTAAGATTCTCTAAAAATTATTTTCTTTTATTATTTACAATGGTATATGATATTTACAATGAGAAGGTGAAAAGTAAATTTGAGAGAGATGGAGATCTAAACTAGAATTAGAAAGAAAGAAAACTATACATACATACCTCTTCTACCTTGCTTACCTTTGATCCGTGCGATGACTTACCTTGTCTTGGAAGGCATACAAGTACGGCGTATAGGATCGTCCACCTTCTTAATCTACACTACGAAAATAAAAGACAAACTAACGAAGGTTTGTTCATCTCCATAGGCCATCAAGGGCTCTTCTTCTGCTAGGCAGTCTCAACGCAATTGGGTCTCATGGTTCACAAGACATTAGAGAGAAAATAGAAGAAAACAAGAACAAAAGAACAAAAATAATAAAAGAACAAAACAAACCTCAAGTGGATTTCATTAACAATGGAAGAAAAGTAGGCTTACACTGCTGTCACCTCAGTACAAGCATGGACTCCTTCCTCCATGAAAGCTTCCTCCACTCTCAGTTACAAAATTTACAAAAGAAAAACGAAAATAAAATCTAACCTAAACTACAAGTTAGCCTAAGAAACCCTAGAATTTGCTCTGTAGATTCTGTGTGTCCTTCTCTGTTGCTCTGCAGGGGTATTTATAGGAGCTGGAAGAAGTATAGTCCCGGTACAACTCTGTCCTGCAACTTGTTATCATGTTGATCACCGAATATGGCTTATCTTCTGATTGAATTGGAAAGTTTGATCAACTCTTAGGCCTTCAAGTCTTCTTTCTAGAGAATCTTGTATCATCGGATTTGAATATCTATAGCAAAAGATATGATCTGAATACTAAAACGTGTACAGTCTAAATCCGAATTTTTGAAACAATTTTATCTTTAAACTCTTCTCCTTTTATCTTTTATCCTCATCCTGCAAGTATTTAGGGTTGAATAGAAGTCTATCCTTCCCTCTTCTTTTAGTATTTGCAACTATTGCCCTTGGGTAATTGCAATTTTGATATTTGATAATTGCAACTTTTGTATTGGGCTTGAAACATGGGCTTTTGGGCTTCTTTTAAGGCTTTATTCCTTTATTTTTATTTCTCAAGGCCTGCACACAATAAATAATAAAATATTAGTTAATTGTGCATGATTATATGAATAAATATGAAAATGTGATGGTAAATGTAATGATAAAAATGCACTTTTCACTACCAATCACACCCCCACACTTATCTTTTTGCTCGTCCTCGAGTAAAAATCAAAGAAAAAGAAAAAGAAAAGAAAAATTAATCTAACCTAACTCACTTTCGTAGGAATCACGGTTGCACTTAGCATGTGCAACAAGCCGTTAAACCCCTAGGTAATCTTAGAGGACGAGTGTTGTCTCGTGAGGGTTTTCAGCGGATTACACCCACAAAATCCATAAAAAAGGAAAATATTTGAAATACGTTTGAAGAGACTAAGTAATCTATAAGTTTTTAGGATCATCATTTTTATTCATTCTTAAACTTAGTCTTAATAAAGTGAATTGTTATTTATTTTAGGTAATGATCAAAATTGAATGTTTGTATAGTCTTTTCGTTACCAAAAATCATATGCATCCTTATGAATTTTTACTAGGAATTCCTTAACTTGGACTCTCATGCCTCTTTATTATTATTATATGTATATATATTTTTTTCTTTTTTTTAATATGTATAACTCATCTAATTTTCTTTCATGTAAGCATGAAGGCTTCTTGAGGCACTCATACCTAACTAATTGACTATTAGATGTGTTAATACATATATAATATTTCTTAGTTTTCTTAGGCTTTCTAATCCACCCATGTAACGAACTTAAAGTCGGTGGCTCCCAAACCGGTCGGCTTTAGGGCACCGGGTGAGAAAACACCCCGCGGACTCAAATTCGAGTGAACTAAGCCACAAAACTAAGGACTTTATTTTATTTACTCACCTTTAGGCATGAATACTTATACTTCTTGAGGCACATGTATCCAGCTTAATTGGTGAAATTTTTTTTAAAATTTTTTTAATAATTTTTTTTTATGAGGCACAAGGGTCTTTGTCTTAGAATCCTAGATATGCATTAGGTATGCATATTTCATTAAGGTAAAATTAAGACTAACTACTTATTCAATTTTCCTCCTATACCTAAAAATTCAACAATTTATTTATTTTGACCAAGTTTTTAGAAATCCTAATCATGATTTTCCTAATTCTTCACTTTTAAATTTAACTTCATTATTTGTGTGCAGGAAAATCTCAATCAAATTTTGGCGCCGTTGCCGGGGAAGGACGGTAAGTTTTTCTCTAAAAATAAAATTTTTTTTAATTAATTCTTTTATTCTTTCTGTTTGCAGGTTTGGAGAACAGGAAAACTGACAGCAGAAGTAGACATATAGCAACTCTGTGCCTCTGCCCTCGAAGGCAGAGCACAAGAGCCTACTTTAGAGCCGCGAAAACGCGGCAATTGCCGCGAAATCGCGGCCTGAGTAGTTCCCTACTGATCCATCTTTTTGCAGGTTGCTGCAAATTGCAATATCTGTCTACTGCTCTGTTAAACTTTGTTCTGTGATAACCCTGCTTACTGCTAATTAATCAACAGTAAAATACTTGTTGTTAAAGATAAAAATTGATTAGACGTTTGCATATTAGGCACGTGTCTTTTCAATTCCTTTATTTTTACTGTTGAAGAGTGCTGGAGCAAGATACGTTCGCATTGCATGTAGAATAGGACTCATCTCTTGGTTGATGCTTTGAGTGAATCTTATTTACATATTTTGTACACTTGCACAAATTTATTTTAAGGGCATAACCCATTAACAAGATAAGGTGGGGATTTCATCACCCTTCCTTAGCCCAAAAATCATATCCCAAGCACTCACTAACCCAAGCCTAACTTAAAATTAGTAGACGTTGGCCCTAGGGACATCTCGGACTCAATTAGGAGATTATCCTAAGGGGGAACGGTGTTGAAAATTGACTCCTGCCAAATCAGTGTCTAGGAAGGGGATTGAGGGCCGAAAGCCCGAAAATTGGTGGTTATTTAATTAAGGAACGTCTTTGACGGAAAACCTCCCACCACTCTTTCCCTGACCTGGCTGATTAACTTGTGGTCAAAGTCTGCACCCTACCTCCCGTGGACAGTCTAACCAGTTAGGAGTCGTCTAGGTCATAGGTCTACCCTAACTTAGGTTAGAAACTTTTTTTTGTTTATTTGTTTGTTTTCTTTTTCTTTTGTATGTTTTGTGTGATATGGCCTATAATAATAATTTTTCAATTTTAATGAGGATCCATATTATACACCAACCTCTTTTTCGGATATTACCAACCCGACATATCATAACTCTAACCAACCTAGTGTGCCAGATTGGTCTTATCCGAATCATTACATGCCCTAGCCCCAATACTATGAACAAGATTAGAATAATCATCACTACTCTTCACAGAGTCAATGAGGATTCAACACCCCTGAGCCATATGGTCAACCACCTGTTCAACCATTATCTTCGTACACGTCTTTTCCCACATCACCAATGTTTCAATCCACCAATGATCCATTCAATGGGTTAGAAGAAAAAATGGATCGGTTGCAAGAGATAATGAATGATCAAATTTCTAGACTTTCAAACATTCTTGAACTTACCAACCAAGTTGATAGGAACCAAGAATCATCCTATCTAGAAGACCTTGATAAAATTCAATTTCATCACATCAATATGAACTGGACCAATCTCAATCCTTGGACAAATTGGCTAGTTTTAATTTCAATAAGATTGAATTAGATTGTGAATGTGAACCCGATCCCCAACTTTGCGATTCAGTTTCCATCTTCGTATCTATGTTGACTCCAGTATCCTTACCCAATTTGGACCAACTTTCTGAGCCAACATTTATTCCTGTGCCCATAGATCATGAAATTGAATCACCCATTTTTGAAGATCATCATAGTGAACTTGACCAATTGTGCAATTTTAAAAGTCCCATGGATAAATTGGCAAGTTCTCATTTTTATGAGATTGAACTCAATGAGATATGTGACCTAGATTCTCAAATCTATGATCAAGTTCAAATTCCCGAATCATTATTGACTCCTGTTTTATTACCCGACTTAGGTAATATTTTTTAGTCAGTTTTGATCCCCATTCATATCATTCCTGAACTTGAATCACCACCATTGAGTCACATTCCATTGAGGGAAGAATATTGTGGACTTGAGCTTCAACTTATTGAATTGGACCCACTTCCTGAACCTAGCCCGACTCCTGAGCCATTACTTGATTTAAGTTTCTTTCCTGAGTCGGTATTCGTTTCTGTACTTTTCACGTCCAAGTCAATCATTCCATCTTTTCATACTCCATTTTGGGACAAGGAGGTTGACACAATTGACTCTGAAACTAATTATGGAATTTGGAAATTTGATGGGGTGGAAATTGAAATATCACCTAGAGGGGGGGTGAATAGGTGATTATGCTAATCTAGTCAACTCAATGCGGAATTAAAAACTAATTTGCAATTTCAACAAGAGATGCACACAACCAAGCCAAGCATATAAGTATGTATGAGCAATATGAATAGATGCAGGGCACAAAGTAAAGAGAGAGAGAGTAAGAGTCAATGAACAAGCGCAAACACCAAGATATGTTTCGAGGTTCGAGCACCCAGCTCTACATCCCCGCCTTCACCCAGAAGGATTTTAAGTCCACTAGCTTGTCCACAAAGGACTCCCACAAATGGAACCTCCACCGAGGATTTTGGGGCATCACAATACAAGGAGTACCCAACTCCTCTCCTTACAAACACAACCTCCTCCTTGAGGCACAACTCCAAGCCAACAAACAATCACCTCACAACCCGAGGGATTTGCACAAAGCCAAGCAAGGATCACCTCACAACTTGGGGGATACAAACCACTTGCACAAACAACCTCCTCAACCCAAGAGGGAAAAGCACAAAGCAAAGTGTAGAGGGTTTACAACTTGGTGGTTCAACAACAACCACAAACAATCTCTTTTCCCACACAAAGATCCTATAGAGAAGATAGTAGATTATTGCTCAAGTGTGGAGAAAACCAAGGGATTTGAAACCAGCAACTCAAAGAAAATCTTTGGGAAAAAAATAGAAATGAAGATAGTGAAGTTCAAACAAAAACTTTCCCAAAATCCCTTTTCTTTGGTTTTTCAAACCCTAATAAAAACACCAAAAAGATTGTTCAATTTGAATCCAAAAACCTCTTTTAATTGTTGTGAAAACACCAGAGAGTAGGGAAAAATTCGCACAAAAAATCTTGGAGAAAAACTCTTGCAAATGGGGTATTTATAGGCAAATCTGGAAACTAGCCGTTGGCAGTAGATTTTGCCAAAATAACCCTGCCGGTCGACCGGTCCGGTCGACCGTCCAACGGTCAATTTTTGCCCGTTGGCAGCTACCGGTCGACCGGCCCGGTCGACTGAAACAAACAGAGAGCTCTGCTCTCAGTCCGGTCGACCGCCCCGGTCGACCGTCCCAAAGCTGCCAAACGTGCACAGATTTGTGCACGTCGGTCGACCGGCCCGGTCGACCGACCTCAGCCCTAGTCGACTAGTCAGGTTACTAGTCGACTTGGTTGAAGCCTGGAATAGAAAATTAGGTTAGAAACATATTTAAAAATTCTTTTATCATTTCTAAAAATCACCAAAAATAGTTTTATCATTTTGCATTGATATATAAACATGTGGTAAAAAGTTTGGCTCAAATATCAATCAATATGAACTATTTTTGTGTCTAATCATTTTTACCAAAAACCAAAAACTGTATTTTCTAAAACTTGGATTTTGAATAGAAAAAACGTTTTGTCCAAAACTTTTCCAAATACAAAAACATGATATTTAAACACACTTAAGCATAATGCATATGGATAGAAATCCAATATACATGGAAAAAATATATATATCATAGTTTTTGTCATTAATTCCAAAATATGTTTTGTCAAAAATACCAAAACATATAACACATGAATAAGGGAGTCAAAACTAAGTTTGTCTAGGAAATTAAAGCATGCATGTATATAGAACAAATCATATACACATTAAACCATGTAAACTTGTTTTGATCTATCCATTCATGAAAACCAAGATCGGTTAAACCTAAAACCGAAAAAACCAAAAACCAATATTCAAAATGAAACGTGTGTGTTGTGAACTTGAGCATTATCAAACTATTCTAATCTTTACAATTTGGATCTAAATACAAAACTAAATTATGGTACCGAAGTCTTCTTGTAGAGCGCAATCTCCAAGCAGACTCGATCCAAAACTCCTTGATCCATCGAGCAAGTGCTATATGTGATCTTTGACGCTCGGGCTCTTGAATCAACATGTGAAAGATGTGTGGAGGCTTTCACCAACTAATAACTTGATTAATGATCTGAAACTAAATAACACAAGATTATTAGTACACATAACTTCATGAGTTAATCATCATCAAAACTAGAGTGGAAGGCCTTTGGGCCAACAATCTCCCCCTTTTTGATGATGACAAAACTCATGGAGTTATATATGCATGGATTAAAGTTAAGCTTCAAGGAAGCTCCCCCTTAACCATGCATAAACAAATAAACAATAAATAGTATGCAATAAAGGCTCTTAAACATGAATGCATATAAATGCATAAACAATAAAGGGTTCTAGATACCAATGAAATGTTTAAAACAAAACAATGCTCTAGATACCAATACCAACACAAAACACCAATTCCAATGAAATGTTTAAAACAAAACACCAATTAAAACAAAACATGCTCTAGATACCAATTACACTCTAGATACCAATTACAAAACATCCAATCACAAAACATGCTTTAGATACCAATTAAAATTAAACTAAATTAAACTTAATATATGTAAAACAAAAACATGCATATATAAACTCAAATTCTTCTCCCCCTTTTTGCCAATCATCAACAAAGGGGTAAAAACCAAAGCAAAACAAAGTCTTCTTTCTTTTTAATACAAAGAGTCAATCTTTAATAAGGGGTAAAAGCAAAACCAAATCAATAGAAAAATCAATAAATATTTCTCCCCCTTTTTATTCGAAACAATGAATAAAAAAATTTTCTCCTCTTTTTGTCTAAAACAAAACAAAGTCAATTAGAGGTACCAATGAAAATATGTCAAAGAATAGCATTTTGATACCAATTGAACGGAAACAAACAAAATATTGATACCAATTTGAAATTTTCAATCATAAAGTAAGGGAGTGGGAATCAAATACCAATTGAGAAATCACCAATTGAAAGACAAAATCAAATTTTCTCCCCCTTTATGAAATACAAACTAAAATGATGCATAGGCTTGATACCAATTTAAAAGTAATCAATTGAAACAAAATTGAAACTCAAGCACTAGCATAAACAAGATTTTGTGCTTAAAGATATAGGGATATAATAAGCACAAATAAAACATATATATGTATGAAAAATAGATACCAATAGAAATTGATATTCTAGGAATAGAAAGCATGCATACATAAAAAATATATATGAGTATACAAGAAATGTCAAGATTGATACCAATTGAAAGAATTCAATGATACCAATTAAAATAACAATAATATCAAATGTATACCTCATATAACTATACCTCCCAATCATGGTTCAAGATTTAAATGATTTTCATTATAAAGCATGCATGAACATGATCTCCCATCCATCCTCCCATTGAAGGTAGGGGTTTTCAAAATAGGTTTGAAAATAAGCTTTGTTTGAAAATCTCTACCATAGTGAAGAATACGAACTAGTTATAAGAAAAACTTTTAAAACTAGTACGAAATCCTTCAAGTAAGGAATAAAACACAATTGTTTTTCATGAAACACATGTAAATCACATGATCACTAAACACTCAAAGTCCATAAAGCTCATTCAAATTTTCATGAAAAAAAATCATGAGTAAACTAATAAAGTGAGTGTACAAGTATAATGTGACACATATCAACATGAAAATATTCAATTAGGCTCATATGAAATTCCTTGAAAAACATGAAATTCATCCAAACGATTTAAACTTCAAGGCATATGTATGTCATGTGCAAACTAAAGTATACATACATATCCTAAACACAATGAGTCCACAAAAGTATATGCATGAAGGCACGTGGCTCAAGGATGTATATGTATAAATGATAGTTTTGACAAGATGGACATATACATGAAGTTAAACAAATAAACACGAAATCAAGAAAAACTAAATTTTCACCAAAACTAATTTCATTTCAAGGTATATGTATGAATTGTCAACACAATAAGTATACATACATATCCCAAAACACAATTGAGTCCATATATATATATTTGCATGAAAAGCAAATGACTCAAAGGGTATACATGTATATCTTAAGGTTTGACAAAATAAACATATACATGAAATGAAAACTCATACACATAAAACAAATCCAAAAATAGGAATACAAGTTTAAAATGCATGAATCATCAAAACTAGGCTATACTAACACATTTAATGGGTTCAAATAAGCATCCAAGCACAAACATATATAAAGATTTATTTGTGTCTCACTACATGTGCAAGTATAAATTCTAGTCTTAATGAAAACTAACATCTAAACAAGTAATTAAATCATTAAGCATAAAACGGAAATCATAACTCAACATGATAAATATATAATCAAAACATGAATTATTAAAACAAAAAGTCATAGTCAACCATATGATTTGCATGACAAAGACATGTGCATTAAACCTATGATAAACATGATAGCTAAAACATAAAGAGAACACAAAATATGGGTTCATACTAATCATGGGTGTCTCAAAACTAATCATGTAAAGCATAAGTCTAATAAACATGACAAACATCATACTAATCATGAAACAATAAAACAAGAATCATAAACATCCAAATGGTCATAATGCATATGCATGTGCATTAGATCTAGGGCATACATGTTAGTTTAAACAAGGTGAGAACACTAAATATAGATCCATATAAGACATGGGTGCTCAAGTAACTAAACATGTATAACACTATTCTAAAGAGCATGGCATAAGCATAATGAATAATAAACCATGGCATGCTATAAATAGATGAACAAGAAAAGCATGCAAATAAAATGGGAGTTAGAGAATGATACCAAAACCGATGAAGGTGCATCTCTAATTCTCCAAACCACGGTGATCCTCCCACCAAAACTCCTTGAGAGTGAAGCATCCAAATGATTCTCTTTAGGCACGGAACGCATCCACTCCAAGGCACCAACACTCTCACGTTTTGCGAGAGCTCCCACCTACATCAAAAGGTATTGAGGTGGTCTTTGGTACCTATTTCTTTGTGGGTCCACGGGGGTTAGTATCCTTTCTAACCCAAATAAGATTAGTTGCTAAATTTTCATGATAGATACGATCATAACAAAATCTAGCAAGATAGCCTCTTCGGCCACAATGTGTACATGTGTACACATGAGCATACGTGCGATGGTGGTGACCGTGGAAAGCATGTGTATGCCGTGAAGGGTGAGCATGCAAAGATGGACCTTGTTTCTTGCGAACCAAGGTTTCCAACCGTGTATGATTCAATGTGCATTGGCTCAAAGTGGAGCCCAAACATTCAACACTTTTCTTCAAAATATTTATATCTTTTTCAATAGTGGAAAACAAAATGGAGCATGCAATAGGAGTGCTAGAACAAGAAGCTACACTAGCATGACAAACATGAATATCAATCTCATTTTGCAAAGATTCATTTTTCTTCAAAACCAAATTCAATTCTTTTGTAATTGAATCAATTTTATTTTCAAAACAAGGTTATCTTTTAAAACAAAATCCAATTTAGAAGATAAAACCTCATTGTGCTTCACAACATCATCACAATCATTTTTGTTTTTCAAAATCTCAATCTCATCAAGGGCAAGGTCTAGTTGAGATCATAGTGAGTCACGTTCACTAGTGATCTCTTCCTTTTCTTACAAAACCAATTCGAAATTAGAACATAAATCTTTTAATTCATTTTTCAAAACAAGGTTGTCCTCTTTCAAAAGATTGTGTTTTTCCAATAAATTTCAAGCTTTTGAGCAAGTTCCAAATTTAAAGTTTGAACTTCAAAACAACCATGGCAATAGGAACTAGAGCTATCATCTAATTGAGTGTCCGATTGTACCTCAAGGAAGTTTTTCCCTTGGACTATGAAACAATGCTCTTCGAACTTTTCTCTCTTAGATCTCCTCATCTCGTTGATAATCCTTGGAAGCTCGGGAGACGTCAATAAGCTCCAAACTGCAAAAGCCGAGTCATAATGTTTAAACACGGGTAAAAGATGTTCACCTAGAGATGCTCTAAGTGTTCTAAGTGCTAATGCATTTGCCTTCTTATGCTTGCTACTATTGGGGAATGATTCCATAGTGGAGATTTGATAAACTAGATGTCCTAGTCTTTTCAAATGGCTACTCATATTGGCCTTCCAAGCATCAAGTTTAATATGGTCAAACATAGGAGGGCTATCCATGAGAGCAAACTAAATGAGTGCAAATGAACAATGCAAATGAAGATTAGCAAACCAAGATCTCACTCCTAGGTGGTTAAACCTAAATATCAGGAGCGCTAGCTCTGATACCAATTGAAATATCACCTAGAGGGGGGTGAATAGGTGATTATGCTAATCTAGTCAACTCAATGCGGAATAAAAACTAATTTGCAATTTCAACAAGAGATGCACACAACCAAGCCAAGCATATAAGTATGTATGAGCAATATGAATAGATGCAGGGCACAAAGTAAAGAGAGAGAGAGAAAGAGTAAGAGTCAATGAACAAGCGCAAACACCAAGATATGTTTCGAGGTTCGAGCACCCAGCTCTACATCCTCGCCTTCACCCAGAAGGATTTTAAGTCCACTAGCTTGTCCACAAAGGACTCTCACAAAGGGAACCTCCACCGAGGATTTTGGGGCAATCACAATACAAGGAGTACCCAACTCCTCTCCTTACAAACACAACCTCCTCCTTGAGGCACAACTCCAAGCCAACAAACAATCACCTCACAACCCGAGGGATTTGCACAAAGCCAAGCAAGGATCACCTCACAACTTGAGGGATACAAACCACTTGCACAAACAACCTCCTCAACCCAAGAGGGAAAAGCACAAAGCAAAGTGTAGAGGGTTTACAACTTGGTGGTTCAATAACAACCACAAACAATCTCTTTTCCCACACACAAAGATCCTATAGAGAAGATAGTAGATTATTGCTCAAGTGTGGAGAAAACCAAGGGATTTGAAACCAGCAACTCAAAGAAAATCTTTGAGAAAAAAATAGAAATGAAGATAGTGAAGTTCAAACAAAAACTTTTCCCAAAATCCCTTTTCTTTGGTTTTTCAAACCCTAATAAAAACACCAAAAAGATTGTTCAATTTGAATCCAAAAACCTCTTTTAATTGTTGTGAAAACACCAGAGAGTAGGAAAAAATTCGCACAAAAAATCTTAGAGAAAAACTCTTGCAAATGGGGTATTTATAGGCAAATCTGGAAACTAGCCGTTGGCAGCAGATTTTGCCAAAATAACCCTGCCGGTCGACCGGTCCGGTCGACCGTCCAACGGTCAATTTTTGCCCGTTGGCAGCTACCGGTCGACCGGCCCGGTCGACTGAAACAAACAGAGAGCTCTGCTCTCAGTCCGGTCGACCGCCCCGGTCGACCGTCCCAAAGCTGCCAAACGTGCACAGATTTGTGCACGTCGGTCGACCGGCCCGATCGACCGACCTCAGCCCTAGTCGACTAGTCAGGTTACTAGTCGACTTGGTTGAAGCCTGGAACAGAAAATTAGGTTAGAAACATATTTAAAAATTCTTTTATCATTTCTAAAAATCACCAAAAATAGTTTTATCATTTTGCATTGATATATAAACATGTGGTAAAAAGTTTGGCTCAAATATCAATCAATATGAACTATTTTTGTGTCTAATCATTTTTACTAAAAACCAAAAACTGTATTTTCTAAAACTTAGATTTTGAATAGAAAAAACGTTTTGTCCAAAACTTTTCCAAATACAAAAACATGATATTTAAACACACTTAAGCATGATGCATATGGATAGAAATCCAATATACATGGAACAAATATATATATCATAGTTTTTGTCATTAATTCCAAAATATGTTTTGTCAAAAATACCAAAACATATAACACATGAATAAGGGAGTCAAAACTAAGTTTGTCTAGGAAATTAAAGCATGCATGTATATAAAACAAATCATATACACATTAAACCATGTAAACTTGTTTTGATCTATCCATTCATGAAAACCAAGATCGGTTAAACCTAAAACCGAAAAACCAAAAACCAATATTCAAAACATGAAACGTGTGTGTTGTGAACTTGAGCATTATCAAACTATTCTAATCTTTACAATTTGGATCTAAACACAAAACTAAACTATGGTATCGAAGTCTTCTTGTAGAGCGCAATCTCCAAGCCGACTCGATCCAAAACTCCTTGATCCATCGAGCAAGTGCTATATGTGATCTTTGACGCTCGGGCTCTTGAATCAACATGTGAAAGATGTGTGGAGGCTTTCACCAACTAATAACTTGATTAATGATCTAAAACTAAATAACACAAGATTATTAGTACACATAACTTCATGAGTTAATCATCATCAAAACTAGAGTGGAAGGCCTTTGGGCCAACAGAAATGTTAAAAAATGATTATACATACATTTTAGTGGGTTATGTAAGGGAAATTTCTGGTGGGTTCCACCAAATATTATGTTATCTTGATTGGGTAGCAACGCTTGGCCCAATTAGACCACCACCGGAACCACCACCTTAAGGTAACTTCTGCCTTCCCTTGTTCTTTTTCATGCATATATGCATTCATTTATACATTGAGGACAATGCATGAGATAAGTGTGGGGGTAGGCTTTACTAACATACTAACATAGTTAGAAACTAACAAAAATCTGCTAATAAAAAAATAAAAAAAAACTTATAAAAAGGACAATATTTTGACTTATCTTTTGAAAAAAATCTAAGTTAGTTTTAAGGATTAGGAAAATCATGATTAGGATTTCTAAAAACTTGGTCAAAATAAATAAATTGTTTAAATGTTAGGTATAGGAGGAGAAATTGAATAATTAATTAGTCTTGATTTTTACCTTAATGAAATTAGCATACCAATGCATATCTAGGATTCTAAGACAAAGACCTTTGTGCCTCATATATATAAAAAAAAAAAAATCACTAATTAAGCTGATACATGTGCCTCAAGAAGTATAAGTATTCATGCCTAAAGGTGAGTAAATAAAATAAAGTCCTTAGTTTTGGGGCCTATTTCACTCGAATTTGAGTCCGCGGGGTGTTTTCTCACCTGGTGCCCTAAAGCCAACCGGTTTGGGAGTCATCGACTTTAAGTTCGTTACATGGGTGGATTAGAAAGCCTAAGGAAATTAAGGAAAAATTACTTATACATGTACTAACACATCTAATAGTCAATTAGTTAGGTATGAGGGCCTCAAGAAGCCTTGATACTTACACGAAAGAAAATTAGATGAGTTATACATATCAAAAAAAAAAGTATATATAAATAAATAAATAATAAAGGGGCATGAGAGTCCAAGTTAAGAAATTCCTAGTATAAATTCATAAGGATGCACATGATTTTTGGTAACGAAAAAGACTATACAAAAATTCAATTTTGACCCTTACTTAAAATGGATAACAATTTATTTTATAAAGACTAAGTTTAAGAATGAATAAAAATGATAATCCTAAAAACTTATATACTACTTAGTTTCTTCAAAAGTATTTCAAACATTTTTCTTTTTATGGATTTTGTGGGTGCAATCCGCTGAAAACCCTCACGAGACAACACTCGTCCTCTAGGGTAACCTAGAGGTTTAACGGCTTGTTGCACATGCTAAGTGCAACCGTAATTCCTACGAAAGTGAGTTAGGTTAGATTAATATTTCTTTTCTTTTTCTTTTTCTTTGATTTTTACTCGAGGACGAGCAAAAAGATAAGTGTGGGGGTGTGATTGGTAGTGAAACGTGCATTTTTATCATTACATTTACCATCACATTTCATATTTATTCATATAATTCTGCACATTTACTAATATTTTATGATTATTGTGTGCAGGCCTTGAGAAATAAAAAAATAAAGGAATAAAGCCTAAAAGAAGCCCAACAGCCCATATTCAAGCCCAAGTGCAAAAGTGCAAATACTAATTGTCAAAATTGCAAATACACAAGGGCCAAAGTTGCAAATATTAAAGAAGAGGGAAGGATAGACTTCTATTCAACCCTAAAAACTTGCAGATGAGGATAAAAGCCAAAGAAGGAGAATTTAAGATCACAAATTCGTGGATAAAAGATTTGGGATCTAGGTAACTTGATTCCCAAGTTATATCCAAATCCAAAGATTAAGAGCCAGGATGCAGCTTCCAGAAGGAAACGCCCAGATGGACGGACCAGGAGAGGCCACGCGCCAAAGCGCGTGGCCAACCGACACTGTATGGCCGCGGAAACGCGGCCCAAGCCGCGTTTCCGCGGCAAATTGGATGACTCCAGGGAACAGCTTTCGTGGTCGACTTCTATCCGGACTCTACCTCCTTCTGCGCCTATAAATACCCATGCAGTGTAACCGAGAAAAGCGTCCAGAGGCAGAGCCAGAGGGCCAAATCTAGGGTTTTAGGTTTTCTTTTTCTAGTTTAGATTTTCTTTTCTCTTTTATAATTTCTATTTTTCCTTTTTGTAAACTGAGAGGAGATGATGTTCTCATGGAGGAAGGAGATCTACTTGTACTGAGGGTGACAATCGGTGTAAGTTTTACTTTTCCGCCATTGTTAAATAAATCGAATCGAGGTTCGTTCTTTTTTATTATGTTATGTTCTTTTGTTCTTGTTGATTCTTGTGTATCTCAGTTTTTGTTTTCTTCTATTGTTATTTCTCTCTAATGTTTTGTGAACCGTGAGATCTGATTACTTCGAGACTGCCTAACCAAAGAAGAGCACTTGATGGCCTATGGAGATGAACAATCCTTCTTTAGATTGTCTTTCTTTTCATAGTGTAGGTAGCGAAGGTGGACGATCCTATACGCCATACTTGCACGCCTTCCAAGACAGGGTAAGTCGTCGCGAACAGATCAAAGGTAAGCAAGGTAGAAGAGGTTTGTACGTGTTATAGTTTCTTTCTTTTATTTCTTTAGTTTAGATCCCACATTACCATATTCTCAATTTCTTTTCTTCACTTCCATTGTAAATATCACTTCTTCTTCTCCATCTTCTTTCTTTCTAACTTAACATTAAAATAATAAAAACTTTAGAGATAACTTATTGACAAAACTTCTATTGCTAGTCCCTCCCAGAGGATCACGACCCGCATAGCCACTGCTACCGCGGATTAGAATTGAGACCTTGCACAACTACTTCTAAATCTAACATCTTTATTTTTGTGTGCAGGTAAAATCTCGATCAAGCTTCTTGATACCCATTGAAAATAAACAAAGATCAATAAATGTTATATGCTATATACATTCATGAAGAGGAAGACGCTAAGTTAGCTTCCCTACACATATGCATTACATGAAGGAGGGATGTTAAGCCCTAATTCACATAACACACATTATGTAATGCATAAGAGGAGATGTGAAGCTCCCCTACACACGTGTACCACATAAAGAAGAGATGTTAAGCTCCTCATTACTAGATACACTCATCATGAATCTATATGTAGAAGAGATGTTAAGCTCTCCTTGCATATAGTCAATATAAATCAAAACTTTTGTATTTTACTTTAAACCAAAATTTTTAGATACCAATTTAAAACACAAGGCATCTTGATATTAAAAGATAGTAGTATTTTTTTTTTAAGCCATATAAACAATTGAAATGACTATTTTTTTATCATAAAGCAAGGGAGTGAAAAACTAATTACCAATTGAAATATGAAAATCGAATTTTCTCCCCTTTATGAAATACCAACAAAAACTATGCGTAGGCTTGAAATAAGATACCAATTGAAAACTAAATCAATTGAAATGAAGTTGAAGCTCAAGCTCTAGCATAAACAAGATTTGTGAAAAATTATATCTTGAGCACAAATAAAACAAGTATATGTGTATGAATTAGAATGAGTACCAATCACCAATAGATGATACCAATTAAAAATATACATACACAATAAACATATGAGTATACAAAAGGATCAAAATGATACAAATTGAAAGAGTTCAATGATACCAATTGACATAACAACAATAGCATGGTATAACTCATATAACTACCTCCCATCTCATGCACAAGTTTAAAATGATTTTCAATATAAACATACAAGGCATGGACTCCCATCCAACCTCCCGTGGATGGTAGGGTTTCAAAAATAGGTTTGAAAATTGAAGTATGTTTGAAAAACTCTACCAAAAATGAAGAATACCGTAACTAGTTAAATGGAAAAACTTGTAAACTAGTACGAAATCCTTCAAGTAAGGAATAAAACAAAAAATAATTTTCATAAAACACATGTAAATCACATAGCACTTAAAACACTCAATATTCAATAAAGTCCATACATGCTCATGAAAACATACGCATGAGAAATATTTAAAAAAATGGTGAGTGTACAAGTAATGTGTGACATGGTATTATGAAATTTCCATTTAAGCTCAAAATTTCTTGAAACAATGAAAACACGAAAATCATAAAAATCATCTAAACTATTTAATCTTCAAGGTGTATGTATGTCTTATACAAACTAAAGCATACATACATATCCAAAACACAACGAGTCCACAAAATATGCATGAAGGCACGTGGCTCAAAAAGGATAAACATGTATATCTAATAGTTTGGACAAGATAGACATATACATGAAGTTAAACAATTAAACACAAAATCAAGAAAAACTTAAATCTTCACCAAAATAAATTTCATTTCAAGGTATATGTATGAATTGTCAACACAATAAGTATACATACATATCCCTAAACATAAAGAGTCCACAAATTATATATGCATGAAGGCATGTGGCTCAAGGGGTATACATGTATATTTTAAAGTTTGGCAATACAAACATATACATGAAGTGAAAACACACAATCATAAAACAAATTCAAAAATGAGAATACAAGTTCAAAATGCATGAATCATCAAAACTAGACTATACTAGCACATCTAATGGGTTCAAATAAGCAATCAAGCCCAAACATATATAGATTTATTTGTGGCCCACTATATGCACAAGTATATACCAAGTTTTAATGAAAACTAACATCTAAACATATATTCAAAACATGAAGCATCAAAAAATCAAGATAAATCAACATGATAAACATAAACATGATTATTATGAATATCCACATGTTATTAGATTTATGATGAACATGATAGCTAATCAAATACGAGAACACAAAATAATAATCCATATTAAACAAGGGTGTCTCAAATACTATACATATATGTCAAGAATCTAATTAACATGGCATTATCATACTAATCACTAATCATCAAAACATGCTATGAAAGATAAACATGGAAAGCATGTAAACATAAAGAGTTAGAGATTCGATACCAAAACCAATGAGGGCACCGCTCTAGTTCTCCAAACATGGTGGTCCTCTCCACCAAATCTTCCTTGAAAGTGATGCATCCAATTGATTTCCTTTAAGTACGGAACGCATCCACTCCAAGGTACGGCAACTCTCACGTCATGAGAGAGCCCACACCTACATCAAATACACGAGGGGTGGTCTTTGGTACCCATCTCTTATTGGGTCCATGGGGGTTAGTACCTTCTCTAACCCAAACAAATTTATTTGCTAAATTAGAAACATGTATACGATCATAACAAAATTTAGCAAGGTGGCCCTTACGTCCACAATGTGTACAAGTGTACACATGAGCATACATAGTGTGATGGTATCCGTGAGGAGCATGTGTATGCCGTGGAGGGTGTGCATGCATAAAGGATGGAACTTGTTTCTTTCGAACCAAGGTTTCCAAACGTGAGTGGTTCAAGGCACATTGGCTCATAGTGGAGCCCAAACAATCAACCTTCTTCTTAAGCAAACAAATATCATTATTAATCTTAGAAGAAGAAGTGTGGCATGCAATAGGTGAAGTGTGTGATACTACCCTAGCATGGCAAACATGTGCAATAATATTATTTTTCAAAGACTTATTTTTTTAAACAAATTTCTAATTCTTTTGAAATAAATTCAATTTCATTTTTCAAAGAATGGTTACTTTTTAAAACAAAATCAAGTTTTGAAGTTAAAGATTCATTTTTCTTCAAAACATCTTCACAATCATTTTTATTTTTCAAAATTTTATTTTCATTTAAAGCAAGATTAAGTTGAGATTTTAATGAGTCCCTTTCATTAGCAATCTCATCCTTCTCTTGCAAAACAACATCAAGTCTAGCAATCAAATTTTTATTATCACTGTTAAGGCCTAGACTTTTCTTTTTCAACAAATTATATTTTTCAATTAATTTTTCACATATAATAGATAGTTCTTCATTTAAAGAATGGGGATCAACATAATCATCACATGAAGAACTAGCATCAAAACTATCTAGTTGAGATTCCGATTGTACCTCAAGGGAGTCATTCCCTTAGACCGCATAGCATTGTTGCGGCTCGGATTCATCTCCACTAGATTCCTCTTCTTGTTGGATTTGCAATTGAAGCTCGGAGGTGGTGGTGGTTGTCAACAAATTCCACATTGCAAAGGCGGAATCAATGTTAGAAACACGCAAAAGATATTCTTTAGGAAGTGTGCTTCTAATGGCCTCAAGGGCTTGTGCATTAGCCCCTATATGCTTGCTATCACTAAGGAAGGATTCCTTGGTAATGGCAAGGTAAACTTTATGACCTAGGGTTTGTAAATAAACAGTCATTCTAATCTTCCAAACAATGATGTTGGAAGGGTCAAACATAGGTGGGGTCATGAAAGCCATGGAAAACTAAATGTGTGCAAACAAACAAATGCAAATAAGATTAGCAATCAAATGGATCTCACTCCTAGGATGTTAAGCCTAAGTATCAGCACTAGCTCTGATACCAATTGAAAGCACACCTAGAGGGGGGGTGAATAGGTGTACGTGCTAATCTAGTGAACTAAAAGCGCTAAATGCGGAAGCTAATGCAAATCTTGCACAAACTTAATACAACACAACAAGTGTAGCCGAATTCCCCGTGAAGGGCTCTGGACTAACTCCTCTTGATTCCCCTTGAATGAGTTGAGGTGCTATGTGAAGCTCTTGTTGGTTAAGTATAAGTTAGGCACACACACAAGCAAGCCAAGCAAATAAGGATGAATAGCAATATGAATATATGCAAGGCAACACAAGCAAATAGATGATATGAATGAAGTATGATGCTTTGCACAATTAAATGAGAGAGAGGGTTGAGAGACAATGGATCAAACGCAAAGGCCAAGATATATTTAAAGGTTCGAGCCCCTAACTCTACATCCCCGCCTACACCACCGTGTAGGATTTCCAATCCACTATCTCCCACCGAGGGAACCTCTACCGAAGAGGATTTGTTACAACTTTAGGAGTACCAAACTCCTCTCTCAAACAACCACCTCACAACCGAGGGGTAGGCCCGTAGCCAATACAACCAACAACCAACACCTCTACCGAAGAGGGTTACAAACCAAACTCCACCTCTCACTAGAGGGAGCAAACCAATCACCCGATCACCTCTACCGAAGAGGGATACAACAAGAGCAAGGGTGTTTACAACAAGTGGTTCCAAAGACCACAAACTCAATCTCTCTTTCTTTTCTCTTTTTCCACAAAACAAATGATCCTAATAGAATAGGATAGGTGATAGCTCAAGTGTGGAATCAAGGTGTTTTTGGAAACAAGCAACAAAGAAAAACTACTTGGGAAATATTTTGTAAACAATAGAAAATGAAAACCAATACAATATCCCAAAAACCTAGTTCTCTTTGATTTTCCAAAACCCTTGAAAAAAAATAAAGATGAAAACTTTTAAGCTTTAAAACTCTTTTAAAAACTTCTTTTAAACTCAGGAGAAACTGGGATTTTTCTCTTGTAAAAACTTAGCCAAAATTCTAAAGAATTGGGGTTTATAGGCCCATCAGAAAACTAGCTGTTAGGCTGATGTGGCAGCCTGACAGGCTAACGGTCGACCGGCCCGGTCGACCGCCAACGGTCAGAAATGTGACCGTTGGGCAACCACGGTCGACCGGCACGGTCGACCCAAACAAACAGAGAGCACTGCTCTCAGACCCGGTCAACCGCCCCGGTCGACCGTCCCAGAGCTGCCAAACGTGCACAGATCTGTGCACGTCGGTTGACCGGCCCGGTCGACCGACTTCACCCCAAGTCGACTAGGTCAGTTTGACTAGTCGACTGGTTGAAGCCTGGAACAAAAATCTGGGTCAGAAAAACAGTGTAAAATATTTTTCTAAAAATCTTTTAAGTCTTATAAAAATACTCAAAAATAGTTTTATCATTTTTTTATTGAAACACAAACTTGTGATAAAAATTTCAAGACATATATCAATTATATCAATTCATTTTTGAGTCTTGCAAATTTTATCAAAAACAAAACTTGTATTTTATCAAACTTAGATTTTTCAACACATGAATAGGATAGTCAAAATAAGTTTGTCTAGGAAGTTAAAAGCATGTATGTATATCTAGAACATATCTAATATACATAAAAACTATTTAAACTTGTTTTGATCAAACTATTCATGAAAACCAAATCCAAAACATGAAACGTGTGTGTATTGTGCACTTGAGCATATCAACTATACTAAGCTTTACAAATGGATCTAAAACACACTAAACTATGGATACCTAAGTCTTCTTGACGATCTTCATCTTCAAGGCGACTCGATTCACAAACACCGTGATCCATGAGCTAGGCAAGGTATGATCTTGAAGCTTTGGCCCTGGAATCACCATGAAAAGCATCTAAACACCTTTGTTGAAGCTAATCACCAACTAATATCTTGCTAATGATCTGAAACTTAAACAACACAAGATTATTAGTAAACATAACTACATGAGTTAATCATCATCAAAACTAGGGTGGAAGGCCTTTGGGCCAACAATTTGTCCCTGGACAAAAAGTCTTACTCTATAATTCTAGGCTTCATCTTTTTTCAGGAAAGCTAAAATCAAGGTGGACTGGGCCATTCGTTTTAAAAATCGTGTTTTCATACGGTGCTGTAGAGATTAGTGACACCAAGAATGAAAATGACTTTAAGGTAAATGGTTAACGCCTTAAACCTTCTTGGAATCGGTGCCGGTAAATGAAAGATCATGGGTCTTTTCGACCCAATGTATTGGTAACTTTCTTCTTTTACATTCTACTTCATGCATCTATATATTTCTTTCATACATTGGGGACAATGCATGAGATAAGTGTGGGGGAGGGCTTTAACATGACTAATATAACAAAAAAAAGGAAAGAAAAAAAGAAAATATATATATATAAAAAACTTTTTGAAAGAAAAGAATAATATTTTGATATATTTTTTATAAGAAATTAAGTCAATTTAAAAAATAGGATTATCATAATTAGGATTTTTTATACTTGGTCAAAATAAGAGGACTTGTTTGATTTTCAGGGTTAGGAAGAAACTTGATGAAAGTAATTTAGTCTTGATCTTTACCTTGAAGAAATATGCACACCTTATACATGTTGGCCCAAAGGCCTATCACCCTAGTTTTGATGATGATCAACTCATGAAGTTATGTTTACTAATGATCTTGTGTTTAATTAGTGACAGATTCATTATCAAGATCTTAGTAGGTGCATAGCTCAACAAAGGATAAAATGTTAAGATTTGGAGCTAGCACGGTGTGATCCAAGGAGCTTTTGGATCAAGCTTGGACCAAGTCAAGAAAATGAGAAGCCTTCAAGTGAAGACTTCAAGAAGAAGAAGACTTGTGTCTAGGTATAAGATTTTGTTTTTGTTTTAGAGTAAAATGTAAAGGATAGATAGTTGGTGGATTGCTCAAGTATACCATTCACACACTCTCTTGAATTTGTTATCTTTTCATAAAAGAATTTTTAGATTTAGAAAAGACTTTCATTTTGAAAAAACATAGTTTTGGTTTTTGGTTTTCAAAGTTATATGTTTCAACCAAAACCTTATTTAGAGCTTAATGTCAAAAACATAGATATTTCATCTTGATTGTGTAGTGGATCATATCCATACACACTATGCTTTAAAAGTATATCTTGTTTTTGTATTTGATGAAGATTTGGAAAAATATGTTTGGAAAATATTGTTTTGGAAAATACAGTTTTTATCATGAGCTAAATATTTCCAACTTACAAAAATAGTCCAACTTTTATAACATGCCTTGATTTTGTGCAAGCATGTTTGATTATCAAAGAATATTGGTTAAACTATTTTTGTAGATTTATGTATTTTATGGGATTTTATTTGAGCCAAAAAGACTAACTTTTAAATTCCAGAAAACTGTTTCAGGCTTCGGATAAGTCGACTAGTAACCTTTATAAGTCGACTAATCCTGGAGTCGGCCAACCGGACCGGTCGACCGACGTGCACAGATGTGCACGCCTTTGTGCACTGGAGGACGGCCGACCGTACGGGTCGACCGCTCCAGAGAGCTCTGCTCTCTGGAAAGTTCGGCCGACCGTACGGATCGACCGACAGAGAGTTAGACTCTCAGCTCCAGTGGGTCGGTCGACCGTGGCTCCAACGGTCTGATTTCTGACCGTTGGCGGTCGACCGCACGGGTCGACCGGCAGCTCTGACAGACCCCAACGGCTATATTTTTCTGGCCTATAAATTTGGGGGTTTGGTCATTGTTTTGAGCCAAGATTTTCAAGTGGGTTTTCACCAGTTTTTCCTGAACTATTTAGAGGTTTTCCTCCACTTGATTTAGAGCAAATATTTCCAATCAAAAGGAGAGATTTATCAAGAGTGTTTTAAAGAGATTCTTTGAGTTTTCCTCCACCATCTCTTTCCTTGTTTTCTCACACAAACACTTGAGCTTTCCATTGCTATATCTACCTATAGGGTTTTGTTGTGAGAGGATTTTAGGTGATCAAGAGTTGTGATCACCAAAGTTCATCTTTGTTACTTTGAGGAGGCGGACGTGTGTGTCCGCGTTGTTTTGAGTTCGGGTGCGGACTCGGTTGTTTTGAGGTGCGGCCTCGGCGAGCTAGTGAGCTTGCGTGTGTACGGGACTAGGGAGTCCGAGGGCTTGTAGGTGTTGCGACACCGAGGAGAGATCCATTGGGATCTTGCATAGTGGAAATCCTTCGTGTGTCGAAGGCGGGGATGTAGAGCAAGTGTGCCCGAACCTCGAAACAAACCCTTTGTGTTTGCGATTGCTCTCTCTCTCTCTCTCTCTTTGTCTCTTATTATATCTTGCATGTGTTTATTGTACATCTTTATATGCTAGATATACATTGTGTGCTTTATTGATATACTTGCTTGGGATTGTTTGCTAACACTTGTATTTAACCAAGAGAGCCAACGCGGCACCTCAACCCATTCAAGGGGAATCTAGAGGAGTTTGTCCAGAGCCCTTCACGGGGAATTCGGCAACACTCTTGGTTATACGTGGTGTTTAGTGTAAAAAGTTTAATTAGGTCATAATTGTTTTTAGCTTCCGCATCATTAGGCATTAAGTGACCATTAGATTAGCCATCACCTATTCACCCCCCTCTAGGTGAACTTACAATTGGTATCAGAGCTTGGTACTCTGATTTGGGTCTAACAACCTAGAGTTAAAGATCCTCATTTTTAGGCTAATTACAATATTTTTGTACACACACCATGGACTTTATGTCACCACCCATGTTTGACATTGCTAACATCCATATATGGAAGGTGAAGATGTCCTTGTACCTCAAAGCCCTAGGTTATCATGTTTATCTTGCCACTACTAATAATGCATATTGTTTAGATGGTAAGAATTTTGAGGCTAATGCAAAAGCCCTTCATGCTTTAAAGTCAACCCTAAATGATGATTATTTATGTAGGGTTTCTAACTTTGATTCGGCTTTTGTAGTATGGAACACCCTCACCTCCCTTGGCGAAAAGGATCTATACTATGCGGGGAGCGATTCGGATGTTAGAAGCAACACCTCCAACATGTGCTACATGGTCCAAGGGGATGACCCCTTGAGGTAACTACCGAATCCGAGGATGAGGATGTAGACATGTCATATGATGAGCTATCTACTTTTTATCATCTATTGCTTGAGAAATATGACATGATTAAGAAAGATAATAAAAATTTGAAAAAGAAACTTGATTGCATGCATATAGAACAAGATTCATTTAAATCTAACATTGCATGCTTAAAAAAAGAAAATGAGATTTTAAAAAATGAGAATGTTTCCCTTATGTCTAAATTAAATGATCTTTGTGAAGGGAACGCGATTTTGAAAGATAAAATTGCTTTGGTGGAAAAACAAAAAGAAATTGTTTTTCAAGAAAATTCTTGTTTGAAAAGAAAAATGTTTGAAAAAAAAAAGAAGTTGTTTCTAAAAAGATAAAGAAAAATGATTCTATCTCACATGTCTTTACATGTCACCATTGATGATAGTGAGATTAATCTTTTGAAAAATAAAATTAATAATTTGAGCTTAACTTTGAGCAAATGTGCTTTTGATCATTCTAGGTTGGAGTCTATGTTTTCAAAGAAACAAACTCCACACATTCATGCACATCATTCTCATCATGCTTATGTTGCACGTCATGATCACACCAACACACATAAGTATTCTAAGGTGTACAAGTGTACACATTGTGGCCGCAAAGGCCATTTAGCAAAATTTTGTTTTGATAAGTTGCATCATATTAATTTTGCTAATAATAAAAGATTTTGGGTTCCTTACAAGACTAACCCCAAGGACCCAAGAAAATATGGGTACCAAAACCCCCACCATTTGCTTTTGATGTAGGTGAGGGCTCTCACAAAACGTGAGAGGATCGGTGCCTTGATGGTGGATGCACTTGGACATGATGGACACATATGGATACATCGCTATCAAGGAAGTTTTGGTGGGACAACCACCATGATTGGAGCTTTGGAGTTGGTAACAATCTCTAAACTCCCTTTTTATTCATGTTCATGCTTGTTCATTCATATTATTTTGAGCATGTTCATGTTTTATGTATTTGTGTGCTTCATGTGGTATTACATGCTTAGATGTAGAATGTGTCAAACTTGCATGTATACATATACAAATAGTGAATTACAATTGATTCATATATAATTGAACTTCATGCTCATTTGTATCCACTATATGCATATGTATAGACTAGTTTTGATGATTCTCTTTTATACATGTTTTGCCTTATTTTATGCTTTACTTCATGTATATGTATTTTTAATTCAAATCTAATAAATATACATGTATACCCGTGAGTCTCTTACCTTCATGCAAACATCATTAATAGACTCTTTTAGATTTGGGATATGTATGTGTATTGTTAAGATTGGATTAATCATACATATACCATGAAGATTAGTGTTTTGATGAAAAATGATTTTTCGTGTTTTTTTTTGTTAAAAAAAAATTGTGACTTATGATCTTTTTGAGCTTCAATGTCTATTTTCATGAAAATGCTATTTACATAACCTTTGAACACTCATCTTTTACTTTTCAAGATAATTTTGAGCTTTATGGACTATGAGTGATTGAACTTTGATGTATTTAGTATGATTCATGAAATACGTATGCTTTGATTTCATATTTTGAAGGATCTTTAACTAGTTTTTCAAAAATTATTTTAACTAGTTAATTGTTCTTCATTTGGTAGAGTTTTTCAAACAAAGCTTATTTTTCAAATCTATTTTTGAAAACCCCTACCGTCTATGGGCGGATGGATGGGCGTGTATGCCTTGTAAGCTTAATTGACAAATCTTTTACCTTGTGCATATCAAGGGTGGTAGGTTATGAGATATACACTTGATCTTATTGTTATGTCAATTGTGTTGGCCCAATGGCCTTCCACTCTAGTTTTGATGATGATCAACTCATGTAGTTATGTTTACTAATATTCTTGTGTTTCTAAGTTTCAGATCATTAACAGGATATTAGGTTGGTGATTAGCTTCAACAAGATGATTAGAAGCTATTCATGATGATTCCGGTGCCAAAGCTTAAAGATCATACCTTTGCACTTGGAGAATCACGGAGTTTGAACCGAGTCTACTTGAAGATGAAGATCGTCAAGAAGACTTAGGTATCTAGTTTAGAGTTTGTGTTTTAGATCCATATTTGTAAAGCTTAGTTTAGTTGATATGCTCAAGTGCACAAATCACACACGTTTTATGATTGAGTTTTGGTTTTCATGAATAGTTTATCAAAACAAGTTTAAATTGATATATGTATAGTTGCTTCATTCTATACATGCATGCTTAATTTTTTAAACAAACTTATTTTGACTATCCTATTCATGTTTTGGAAAATTCTAGTTTGATAAAATACAAGTTTTGTTTTTGATAAAATTGGCAAGACACAAAAATGAATTGATATGATTGATATATGTCTTGAAATTTTTATCACAAGTTTGGTTATCAAAGTAAAATGATAAAACAAGTTTTAGAAAAACATATTTTTAGAAAAACATATTTATTGTGATTAAAACTATTTTTTAGATTTACTGTGATTTTATGGGATTTTTATTGAGTGAAAAGACCTATTTTCAAATCCCGTATCTGTGCAGAACTAAGGACTGGCTGACAGGCCAAGTCGGTCGACCGGACCGGTCGACCGCACCATAGGCCGGTCGACCGGGACGGTCGACCGACGTGCACAAGTCTGTGCACGTTTTGGAGTCTCTGGGACGGTCGACCGGGCCGGTCGACCGAGATGAGAGTTCTGCTCTCAGGATGTTTCGGTCGACCGGGCCGGTCGACCGCTATTGCCCAACGGTCACATTTTTGACCGTTGGCGGTCGACCGGACCGGTCGACCGGCAGTCTGTCAGACTGCCAACTCAGCCTAACGGCTAGTTTTGTATAGGGGCTATAAAACCCCATCTCTTTGGGGATTTTGGCCAAGTTTTCCAAGAGAAAAATTTCCAGTTTTCTGAGGTGTTTAAAAGAGTTTTCAAAAGAGTTTTAAGTGCAAAAACTTCTCATCTTTATTTGTTTGGGTTTTTGAAAAATCAAAGAAAAATAGGTTTTTGGGATTTTTGCTTAGATCTTCAATTCTATCATATTGCAAGTATTTTCCCAAAGATTTTTCTTTGTTGCTTGTTTCCAAAAACACTTGTTTCCACACTTGAGCTATCTTCTATCCTAAACTATTAGGATCTTGTTTTTGTGAAAAAAGATAAGAGAAAAAGAAAGAGAAGTGTTTGAGGTTGTTTGTTGTAAACCTCATAGTTGTAAACACCCTTATATTTGTGAATCCCTCTTCGGTAGAGGTGATCGGGTGATTGTGTTGTGGATCCCTCTTAGGTAGAGGTGATAGTGTTTGGTTGTGAGCCTCTTCGGTAGAGGTGTGTGGATTGGTTGTTGTATTGGCTACGGGCCTAACCCCTCGGTTGTGAGGAGGTTGTTGTTGAGAGAGGAGTTTGGTACTCCTAGAGTTGTAAGAAATCCTCTTTGGTAGAGGTTCCCTCGGTGGGAGTTGAGATAGTGAAAATCCTACACGGTGGTGTAGGCGGGGATGTAGAGCAAGGTGCTCGAACCTCGAAACAAATCTTGGTGTTTGCGTTTTGATCCATTGTCTCTCTAACTCTCTCTCATTTTTATTGTGCAAAGCATCATACTTCATATCATCATATTTGCTTGTGTTGAGCATAACTCATATTGCCATATCATATTGCTTGTGTTGCCTTGCATTATTTTATATTGCTATATCCTTTATTGCTTGGCTTGATTGTGTGTGCACATTGCTTGGATTGCTTGTGTGTGTGTGCCTAACTTATACTCATCCAACAAGAGCTTCACATAGCGCCTCAACCCATATCAAGGGGAATCAAGAGGAGTTTAGTCCAGAGCCTCGCAAGAGGAATTCGGCTACACTTGTTGTATTGTATTAGTTTGTGCATAATCTGCATTAGCTTCCGCATTTAGCGCACTTAGTTTGCATTAAGTTTCTTAGATTAGCACTTACACCTATTCACCCCCCCTCTAGGTGTTTTTCAAATTGGTATCATTGAATCGTTTCAATTGGTATCAATATGAACTTATTTTGTATATACTTATATTCTGTTTCTTATATATGTATGTATCAATTTCACTTGGTGTACTCATTTCTCATACATATATATGATTTTCATGTGCTTAACTTTCAATTGGTTCACATTTTTAAAAAAAGCACAAAGTTTTTGATGAAAAATAAAAAAAAAAATTTGATCATTATGTTTATCATTGATATCAAAATGCTTCAACTTCATATTTGTTAAATTTCAATTGGTATCAATATGATAATGATTATTTTCAATTTGGTATCTTAAAAATTTGATTGTTTTACAAGAGCTCTAATACCTTTAAAAATTTTGTTTAAGAAAAAATTAAAAAAAAATGTTTTGATATGTATTTCCTATATGCAAGGAGAGCTTAACATCTCTTCTACATATAGATTCATGTTGAGTATATTATAAATTGAGGAGCTTGACAACTCTTCTTTATATGATATACGTGTGTAGGGGGAGCTTCACATCTCCTCTTATGCATTACATAATATGTGTTATGTGAATTAGGGCTTGTCATCCCTCTTTCATGTAATGTATATGTGTAGGGAAGCTAACTTAGCGTCTTCCTCTTCATGAATGTATATCGCATATAAATCTTTATTGATTGATTTGTATTACCCCTTCTTGATCTCTTTGTTTATGACAAAAAGGGGGAGAAAAATTTGTTGATTGTGTTTTTACCCCTTTGTTGATGATTGACAAAAAGGGGGAGAAAGATTTTGGGTTTATGGGGTTTATATGCATGGTTGAGTAAGATTTATGTTTATGCATATATATTTTTGTATTGCAAATAGGAGAAAAAGATTTTGATTTATACTTGTTGCATGTTTTATCTCCATACTTGCATACATATTCATGTGCCTCATTGTCATATATTATTATTTATATCTATGCATGAGTTAAGGGGGAGCTTCTTTGAAGCTTTACTTTAATCCATGCATATATAACCTCATGAGTTTTGTCATAATCAAAAAGGGGGAGATTGTTGGCCCAAAGGCCTATCACCCTAGTTTTGATGATAATCAACTCATAAAGTTATGTTTACTAATGATCTTGTGTTTAATTAGTGACAGATTCATTATCAAGATCTTAGTAGGTGCATAGCTCAATAAAGGATAAAATATCAAGATTTGGAGCTAGCACGGTGTGATCCAAGGAGCTTTTGGATCAAGCTTGGACCAAGTCAAGAAAATGAGAAGCCTTCAAGTGAAGACTTCAAGAAGATAAAGACTTGTGTCTAGGTATAAGATTTTGTTTTTGTTTTAGAGTAAAATATAAAGGATAGATAGTTGGTGGATTGCTCAAGTATACCATTCACACACACTCTTGAATTTGTTGTTTTCATAAAAGAATTTTCAGATTTAGAAAAGACTTTCATTTTGGAAAAACATAGTTTTGGTTTTTGGTTTTCAAAGTTATATGTTTCAACCAAAACCTTATTTAGAGCTTAATGTCAAAAACATAGATATTTCATCTTGATTGTGTAGTGGATCATATCCATACACACTATGCTTTAAAAGTATATTGTTTTTGTATTTGATGAAGATTTGGAAAATATGTTTTGGAAAATATTGTTTGAAAAATACAGTTTTTATCATGAGCCAAATATTTCCAACTTACAAAAATAGTCCAATCTTTTATAACATGCCTTGATTTTGTGCAAGCATGTTTGATTATCAAAGTATATTGGTTAAACTATTTTTGTAGATTTTTATGTAATTTATGGGATTTTATTTGAGCCAAAAAGACTAACTTTTAAATCCCAGAAAACTGTTTCAGGCTTCGGATAAGTCGACTAGTAACCTTTATAAGTCGACTAATCCTGGAGTCGGCCGACTGGACCGGTCGACCGACGTGCACAGATGTGCACGCCTTTGTGCACTGGAGGACGGCCGACCGTACGGGTCGACCGCTCCAGAGAGCTCTGCTCTCTGGAAAGTTCGGCCGACCGTACGGGTCGACCGACAGAGAGTTAGACTCTCAGCTCCAGTGGGTCGGTCGACCCAGGCAGTCGACCGTGGCTCCAACGGTCTGATTTCTGAACGTTGGCGGTCGACCGCACGGGTCGACCGGCAGCTCTGACAGACCCCAACGGCTATATTTTTCTGGCCTATAAATTTGGGGATTTGGTCATTGTTTTGAGCCAAGATTTTCAAGTGGGTTTTCACCAGTTTTTCCTGAACTATTTAGAGGTTTTCCTCCACTTGATTTAGAGAAAATATTTCCAATCAAAAGGAGAGATTTATCAAGAGTGTTTAAAGAGATTCTTTGAGTTTTTCTCCACCATCTCTTTCCTTGTTTTCTCACACAAACACTTGAGCTTTCCATTGCTATATCTACCTATAGGGTTTTGTTGTGAGAGGATTTTAGGTGATCAAGAGTTGTGATCACCAAAGTTCATCTTTGTTACTTTGAGGAGGCGGACGTGTGTGTCCGCGTTGTTTTGAGTTCGGGTGCGGACTAGGTTGTTTCGAGGTGCGGCCTCGGCGAGCTGTGAGCTTGCGTGTGTACGGGACTAGGGAGTCCGAGGGCTTGTAGGTGTTGCGACACCGAGGAGAGATCCATTGGGATCTTGCATAGTGGAAATCCTTCGTGTGTCGAAGGCGGGGATGTAGAGCAAGTGTGCCCGAACCTCGAAACAAACCCTTTGTGTTTGCGATTGCTCTCTCTCTCTCTCTCTTGTCTCTTATTATATCTTGCATGTGTTTATTGTACATCTTTATATGCTAGATATACATTGTGTGCTTTATTGATATACTTGCCTGGGATTGTTTGCTAACACTTGTATTTAACCAAGAGAGCCAACGAGACACCTCAACCCATTCAAGGGGAATCTAGAGGAGTTTGTCCAGAGCCCTTCACGGGGAATTCGGCAACACTCTTTGGTTATACGTGGTGTTTAGTGTAAAAAGTTTAATTAGGTCATAATTATTTTTAGCTTCCGCATCATTAGGCATTAAGTGACCATTAGATTAGTCATCACCTATTCACCCCCCTTCTAGGTGAACCTACAATACACTTACACACTTAGAGTTCAAAAACAAAAATTCTTATGCCTTATAAAAAAAATAATATATATATATATATATATGTATGTATGTATGTATATCTATGAAAAATAAATAAATCTAATTATTGATTAGCTAGGTGCTTTGGCCTAAGAAAGCCTTGGTATATATGTAAAAGATAATTAGATAAGTTTGAAATATATATATATATATAAATCCTCTGATTAAGCAAGGTATTTGTGCCTCATGAAGCATAAGTATTCACGCCTAAAAGGGGTACATTTTATAAATAAAAACCCTTGGTTTCGTGGCCTTGTCTACTCGAGAGTTTAAGTCCTTAGGGGTGTTTTCTCACCTGGTGCCCTAAGACTGTCCGGTTTGAGTGTCACCGACTAAAGGCTCGTTACATGGGCAGATTAGAAAGCCTAATGGAATTGAGAAATAAATACCACAAAAAATGAATATAAATAAGGCATAAGAGTTAATGCTATAGAACCCTTAGTCAAACTTCACGGTCACAAAGGTGCATATGACTCAAGGTAAAGTAATAGACTAGATGAGAAACACAATTTGACTCCTTACTTCGATTGAGGACATGTTTTTGAATAGAGACTAAATTTAGGAATGAAAAAATTCGATTTTCCTATAACTTATAGATTACTTGAACTTTTACAATAATTCCTCAAATATTTTCTATCTTTTCGAAATGCTTTTCGAAAATGCTAAATTTTTTTCTCTCTTTACGGATTTTGTAGGTGCAATCCACTGGAAACCCTCATGGGACAAAACTCATCCTCTAGGGGTAATCTAGAGGTTTAACGGCTTATTGTACATGCTCAATGCAATCGAGTGACCTGCAAAAGTGGTCTAATAATTGATTAGGATTAGTTTTGATGTTTTACTCGAGGCGAGCAAAAGATAAGTGTGGGGGTATGATCGGTCACATATATTGCATATATGTCACATTATCATGTTTATTATCTAAATAAATCATATTAATAAGTCCTATTTTTCTTTATAAAATGTAGGCCATTGCTAAAGGATAGAAAAGAGAAACAAGCCCAGAAGCCCACCAAATTCTGATTTAATTCAGAATTAATTTGAAATCAGAAAATCAGGACAAATCATGGCAAATCAGAAAGGTTGAAAACTAGTTAAAATGATCTTCCCAAATCAAGTGGTTAAAGCCAAATATCAAAGGCTGTTTCGTCAAATCCTGGAGTTGAAACGGGAAAACCAGCAGGAGGTAAAGGCTAATCACCAAGCGAGTCAGACCCACCAACCAGGTGTGGCTACCTGGCCACACCATGGCCACAGAAACGCACCCAAAACTGCATTTTCGTGGCTTGGTTGTGATGGTTGGGGGATCGTTTGCTCCCCCTATCTTCGTACGCCCTCCCCCATTTGAGTTTTGCCTATAAATACTATATTTTTTAGGAAAAAAGGGACCAAAAATTAGTTTAAGTTTTTTCTTTGTTTTTAGGGTTTAGGTTCTTTATTAGATAGTATTGAGAAGTTGTATCTCTGTTTTCTAATTTGTAGTTAATTCCAAATACCAGTGAGAGAGGATAGAGTGATTGTAATCTGAAAATTAAAGTGACATCAATAAAGGATCAAGCTTTCTCTTCTTCTACTCAAATTTACGGGTATGTCTTACTTTATTTACATGTCTTATTTTTCATCTTTCATGAGTAGCTAAACTTGTTTTCTGGGCGCACTATCGTCCCTCTCGTTGATCCCTCTTGTTTTGAACAGTTTTGATGTAAAGAAACCAACGGAATCATATGTATGCCTTAAACTAAGCAATTCTTCTTTGAAAGTGTTCTTGAAGGCACATGAGGATAGGTTTGGATTTCTAAACTTCTATTTCTTTAAAATATCACTTGAACTTACTTTTATTTCATACTTGAAGGAAAACTTGATGACTTAACATTCAGTTCAAGAGGGTTTCTTAAGAAAAAGAGTTAAACTTTTTCAAACATCTTATTTTCTTTGCTTAAGACTTTCGAAACTAAAACTTAAGTTTTTACATATGATCAAGTTGATGCACTAAGAATTTCAAAAGAAGAACACATCGTCAAGTAGTAACATAGTGAACCCAAATCTTTTTTCTATATTAAAAATCACCAAACAATCTTCAACATTTTTTTAAAGATCACCTTTTCCAAAACCTTCTCTAAGTTTTCAATTTTTCTTTTAATCATTTCCTTACTCTCCTTTTTTTTTCAAACATAAAAAAATAAACTCCATTCTTTGTTTTCTAAACAAAAATACCGAAAAGCTTTCATCGCATTCCTCCGTGTAGACACAACCCGTTAGCCCAAAGTTAGACGGTGATTCTCATTACTTTCATTTTTAGATCAGGTTCTAAACCAAAGATTCTTATGTCTTATAATAAAATACTATATAAAAAAAATCTTCTGATTAAGCTGAGTATTTGTGCCTCATAAAGCATAAGTATTCATGCCTAAAAGTGATTTATATAAATAAAAATTCATAATTTTGTGGCCTTATTTGCCCGAGTCCTAAATCCTTGGGGTGCTTTCACCCGGTGCCCTAAAGCCATCTGGTTTGGGAGTTACCGACTAAAGCTTGTAACATGGGTAAATTAGAAAGCCTAATAGAGTTAAGGGATATTACCACCATAAATGAAAAAAATTAATAATAATAAGGCATAAGAGTTAGAGTTGAAGAACCCTTAGTCAAAATATTCACGTCACAAAGATGCATATGACTTAGGATAAAATAATAGACTAGATGAGAAATATATTTTGATTCCTTACCTTGATTAATAACAAGTTTTTGAATAAAGACTAAGTTTAAGAATGAATGATTTTGATAATCCAAAGACTTATAGATTGCTTAATTCTTCTAAAAATACTTCAAATATTTGTTTTCTTTTCAAAATGAATTTTCAAAAATACTAACACTTTATTTCTTTTTCTTTATGAATTTTGGGTGTAATCCACTGAAAACCCTTACGAGATAAAACTCATCCTGTGGGGGTAACCTAGAGGTTTAACGGCTTGTTACACGTGTTAAGTGTAACCGTAATTCCTACGAAAGTGAGTTAGGTTAGTTTAGTTTTTTTTTCTTTTGTTTTACTCGAGGACGAGTAAAAGATAAGTGTGGGGTTGTGATCATACACGTACATTGCATATTTAATATCACATGTGTCACATTTCTTCATTATTTTTTTAATAAAACTCTGCTTTTTAATTTATTTTCATGTTTAATAGTATGCAGTGTAATTAATAAAGAAAAGGGAGAGATTGACATATTTATCCAATTAAATCTAAACAATTCAAAAGATCAAGCAAATCAAAAGGATCTATTCAAATCCAGAGCTTTTAAAAGACAGCTTATTTGGAGTCTGGATATATCAGATGAGATAATACAAATCTAAATTCAAACGAAAAAAATGAATTTTTGAAGACCCTATCGATTTCGATGAAGATAAATGGATACCTCATCAATTTTAGAAGACAAATTAAAAATTTAAGAGGATAAATGAATAAAGAGAAGATCAATGAATAAGATGAAGCAATCCTAATTGGACATAAGGAGGAAAATCCGAGTAAATTCGGAGTTCTAAATTAATTTAGACTCAGATTTAGATTGGATATCTTTTAGCATTTTGAGCATAACTTTTGTTACTAAATCTCAAATCTGATGACTAAAAATGATCTAAAAAGAAGACTTAAAGAGCTACAATTCTTATGTTGATCACTGTTTCAAATTCTATCATTTGATTAGTTATATTCAGCAATAAATACGCCAACAAGCTGCAGATCATAGTTGAATTCTGGAAAAATCAAATCAAGTTTGGAGATAAGAGGAGGATTCAAATTCAGAAATAGCCAGCTCTCCCTATTTTCGTATGCTTCCTATCCTTCTATTTTTCTCCTATAAATACATGTAACCTCGAAGGCAGAGGGGCACCATCTCAGAGAGAGAGAGCTTTACTTTAGGTTTTTCTTTTCTTCTTCAATGTAATTTTATTTTCTTTATAGCTTGATTAGAGAGCGTTACATGATTAAAAGAGAAAAAATATTCTTATAGAGTGACACTATTGTAATTCTTTCTTAAGAGACTGATTTTTGTAGAATTTATGTGATTTTATGGGATTTAATTGAAGTCAAAAACCCAAGTTTTTAATCCCTAATATGTTTGACCTGGCTGTCTGCCGGTCGACCGGATCGGTCGACCGAGGCAGAAGTCGGTCGACTGGTCTGGTCGACCAACGTGCACAGACATGACGCAGCCATGGGCTGATGGGCCGGTCGACCGGGCGGTCGACCGTTCAGAGAGCTCTGCTATCTGAAAATGGCCCCGGTCGACCGGCCGATCGACCGGCAGAGAGCTGCTGCTCTCTGTATCCAGTCCCGGTCGATCGGGCGGTTGACTGGTGGCAAGGCGGTCATAAAAATACCGTTGGGCCGGTCGACCGGGCAGTCCACCGGAAGGGCAAAAATGCCCTTCTTGTTGCCAACGGGCAGATCTGTTTGAGGGTTATAAATACCCCATTCTTGAGCTGATTTCACCAAGTTTTTAGGGAGCAAAATTTTCAATCTTTATAAGTGTTTTACAGCAAGTTTTTAAAAGAGTTTTGGGCTTGAAGATTTGATCTTATTTTGTTTAAAAGGGTTGGAAAAATCAAAAAAAAGAAAAGTCTTTGGGAATTAGTTTGATCTTCATTTACATTTCTATCTAGAGTTTTTCCCTAAAGTTTTTCTTTGTGATTTTGATTTCCAAACTCTTTATATTCTCACACTTGAGCTATCTATCTATCCTATCTATTAGGATCATTATTTTGTGAGAAAGAATTGATTTGTGGCCTTTGAGATCATCAAGTATTGTAAACCCTTTCCTTTGCTTTGGCTTTGTGCCTTCCCTCTAAGTGTAGAGGAGGCTGTGCAATTGGGTTATTGGTATCCCTCTAAGTGTAGAGGTGATTGAGTTTGTTGGTATCCCTCTAGTGAGAGGTTGATCTTGTGTTGGCTTTGTGCCTAGCCTCTAGTGAGAGGTTGTATTTGGTGAGAGAGGAGTTGTGTACTCCTAAGTTGTATTTGCCCAAATCCTCAGTGGAGATTCCCTGTGTGGGAAGTCCTGTGTGAATGCTATAGTGGAAATCCTTCTGTGTGAAGGCGGGGACGTAGAGCTGAGTGCTCGAACCTCGAAATATATCTTTGTGTTTGCTTTTGATCCACTATCTCTAACTCTCTCTTTCTCTTATATTGTGCCTTGCATCATTACATATTGTTCATACTTATATGCTTAGTATTGTTTGTTTGTGTGCCATACTTGTGTTAAACTAAGAGAGCTTCATATAGCACCTCAACTCTTATTCAGAGGAATCAAGAGGGAGTTAGTCCAGAGCCCTTCAACGGGAATTCGGCTACGCTCTTTGGTTACACTAAGTGTGTTGCAATTAGTTTTAAATTCCGCATTATTTGTCATTAGATTAGCTATATACCTATTCACCCACCCCCCCCCCCTCTAGGTGTACTTTCAGCGTCTGCGTGGCTTGATTACGGCCAATGGCCCTGATCTTTTGGCCAGGATCCGTATTTCTTCAGAGACTGCTTCAATTGGGGATCTAATGTATTCTTCTAGAAGCTCCTTATCTTGGTCTTCAAGAAATGTGGATTAATTATCCGAAAATGGGTTTAATTAAGTTTTTATTTCAACTTTGCCCTTATACCTTTGTAATCTGCGCAAGATACCAAAACACGGGTAAATAGCAGTATTTTATTCATAAATCGGGAAGGAAAATGCAATGATAGAATGCAGAATTGTCGACTAATCAGCTATTGAGTTTGACATGAGTTGTGATTTTGAGTTTGATATGAGTTGTGATTTTGATATACGAATTTGTAATTTCTTTGTTCAAGTTTGGTATTAGTTGTGATATGAGTTTGATATGAGTACCAATTTGTGATAATGATATGAGTTTAAGAATGAATGCGACTGTTTCATTGTTATGTACAGGGACAGATTTTATGTACACGGACCAAGAATGAGATTGTCTCATTATTATTTTCTTTGTCCGAAGTTGCCAACCCCGGAGAGGGGAAAAAAAACCTAAAAAATAAAATTTCTTTGTCCGAGGTTGCCAACCCCGAACAAAGAAAACCAGTTAGAAAAAAAGGAAAATTCTTCGTCCAGGGTTGCCAACCATGGAAAAAAGCTATTAAAAAAAAAAATGTTCGTCCGGGGTTGTTTTTTATCCTCGGTCGAAGAAACCCGACCTCCCGCCAACGGATGACACTACGCTAGCGAGGCAAAATGACCCCCGCGATGTGACATGTCGGAGATCAATTTTTTAAAATATTTTTGGAGGTTAGATTTTGAAATTATTTTAAAAAGCATATCCCCACCCCCCAACCCAACCCCCAAAAAAAAAAAAAAATTTGCCCTTGAACAAATTTGGTGACCATTGTATAAATGTAGCACATGTATACCCTTTGGTTTCTCTCTTCTCTTAAGTATTTGTTTTTATGGCTAGCCAAGCCCAGGGCTACTTTCTTTCACAAAGGAACAATCAATATTATGTAGCGTCGCAAGTTACAGCAAGAAACTCTGGGGACCAAAGTTTACACAGTAATGAACGAGTAGCAGTTCATACTCGAGCACCAAACTAACCATTTATATTTCTACTATTGATGGTAAAAAAGTGAGATCGGGTCAAAACCTAAAACAAATTTGGACAAAAAACAAATAAATATTACAAAGTGAGGCTAAAACACTATTTCTAAAATGATTGCAAAGCCCCTTGCTGTTCTGCTAGCGACCTTGTCGACAGTCATTTGAGCTGTCCCAACAAGAAATGTTGTCAGTTACTGGAAACAGTATGATAAAAACTGAGGAACCGCTGAATTTTTCATTGATACTCCAGTACCAAGCATCAGATTTACGCAGAAGAAAATAAAATAAAATACAGACAAAATGTTACAAACAAAGTCTGGGAGTCATCTGTACTACCACATGAGAAACTTGTTCACTTGGACGTGGGAAGATTATTACAAACAAAATACAATAACAAAGTCCAGGAGATAAAATGGTTGTTCATATCGTGGTAACATCTCATCATTACTTTGTAAGAACATTCTGTTACAGTTGCGCCACTGAATCATACACTTACCGTCTATCCGATGGCAGAAATTTGCGCTTGAAATGCTTCTAGGCTTGTCATGCAACAAGACAGGATGGTGGTGCTCAAACGAATGCCCCCCTCATCGATCTAGGTTTGCATTTCCCATCATCGCGCTTTGAAATATTACCTCTGTCCCATATCTCCCAAAGGCGAATATGGGTCACCTAGCATATCAGTTAAAAAGTTCTGCGCCAACAGCACCCAAACCAACATATATCTTATATTCATAGAAGGAGAAAGGTGTGGGTACTGCATGACGAGCTACGAGCAGCAAAGCTCCTCCCTCAGTTGTACAAATATATGATGTGGAACTTCGAGCTTCTAGCCTGTATACGCACTCATTTGTGGCTCCAGCTCTAATTTGTATGCTTGCAATTCCATGGGGGAGAGAAGCACATTTCCCTCTTGAGTGACATCTCCCAGACGTTCACTATAGCCCAGCATCTCCGTGTCATCATGCAATAGATTCAAGGAAGTTCCCTTGGCATTCGAAACTGTGAGATCTTTGAACATGTAGAATAGGTTGATGGGCTCATCCGCTACCCGTGAACACTGCAATCCTCCCCTTCTACAGTAGGAAGAATCCCAACCCCGCCTCTGAAAAATTATCGCAAACCTGGGGTTGTCAGGGTTCACCTGGGATGATGCCTTTATAGGCTGTGGAATCTTGAAACTCACAATGTGCAAGTCACACGGTAGGGAAGAAGATAGTGGTGCAAATGATCTTGCAGACTGCATCATCGAGGGCATCTTCACCTCTTTCTTACTAACAAATGCATGAAGAGGGTAGTTCAAGTGTGCCCCAATAAGATGGGAAAGAAGTGATGGTTGGACGGATAACACTGTATGAGCGTTGGAAAGCAACGCAGAGACATTGGACTCGGTGAGGATGTGAAACAGCACGTTCATAGGGCGGTTATCCATAACCCCTTGACCCAGACCTCGCCCATCATCTCTAAGTAGACGGCGATCCAACATGATCTCCAGCCATCCACGCTTAAGACTTGCTGCACCCAATGACTGTCGAGAATGGACTGAGAAGCGATCGCCTGCTGAATTCTGCAAGAAGGCCAGGGAGGGCATAGGGTAGTAATTTCCCTGCAGGGGGATTTTATCATACGTTTCTCGCCGGCTCATTTGAAAGCCATTCAGATCAGAGTAGAAAACCCTCCCATTGTCAATGTCCGTCTTGAATCTAACAATCAATTCTTTGTCATTGAACTCATGACCAAGAAGCTCAACATGGTATTCTTTCTCAATGAGCAATTCCTGGAGAGTATCTCTCCAGTAAAGATCCTTGTGCTGTGAGATATTGGCAAATTGTTCCGTGCAGTCTTTGGAAGAGAGTAAGCTTCTTGAACCAATGGCCCTTCAGATATAATCAAGCTCCCACCCTTCCTACTATAGGCTGAGCTTCTCCATTAGGTTTGAACAAGTAAGCCCCACTTTCAGAGCTGGAATACATGCCTATTTCTTCCCCAAGGACAGTTTGCTTGCCATCTTTACTCTGTATTATCTTCTCCAGCAAACCATGTTTTACATCAAATTTGAGTTTGTGGTGACGGTTACGGATTTCTGCCTTATCCCCTTCAAGATTGGAACAAACATAAGGAGCTGGGCAAGAGAATGGGTCCGTATCAGTGAACACTTTGAGCTGAGAAAGTATGGGTTGTTCACAACTTTTATGACCACGCGTCACATAGTAGGTCTCCAAGCCCAAGGCAGGAACAGATGCTCTCCAATAAAGACGATGACGACCAGTAGAAACAATTTTTCCATTGCTATCGTGCTGCCACTCTGGAGATATTTGGCTTGAAACGCATGATCCAGTTGAGTTTAAAACAGACACATCAGGCTGAGCAACGATAACCATAACAATCTCCTCCCTTGTTTGCTCCACTGGGTTGAACAAGGCCACAGAATAGGCACGCTCATTGTGAATATCGAGGACTCTATGCACTGGTTGAACATCATACCTGGACCTTGTTTGCTCCAGTTCATAAGACGACAGTAAGTTAGGATCAGATTTGTCATGAAAATCACCTTGAAGGACTTCAACAGCACGGGACATAAAATGGTGCAGGTCCAGCAAAGATGTATGCATTCTAGTACCGTAATCCTCTACAACGTGATCTTTAGCAGTACCAGTTACCCCATCGTGATGCTGAAAGAGAGCCAGATTCCTCCTAGCGGCTGTCAGCTTGTGGGCAAAACTGAGAGGAAGTTTTGAGCACTGATGCTTGTGACAGTATCCCAGAACAAAAGCAGCCATCATCTCAGATGCACGCAGTGTCTGCTCCAGTATACGGTCCACAGCTTTAAAAAATGGCCTTGAAACATAGTAGCCACTCCAGTAATCTTGCTGCCTATCAGCATAAGTGAAGAAATCACCTGATAAAGAAGGGAAACCTTCCAGTTCACCAGAACCCATCTCATTCGGACGAGAAAAATTTATCCTATATGCTTCCTCACGAAGTGTACTGAAGTAATCTTCTAGAGTGCCAAACTTGACCTCAGCATGCAAACTGGGGTTAGAATTTATGTAATCAAACAGCATTGATAGTTTCGAAACTGAACTTCTGCCTCATCCGTGCTAACATAGCGGAAATCATCACCCAGTGGAACAAGAAGTGTGTTTGTTCTGTATAAAGTAGATTTTTTCTTGTACTGGTCCAAAAGCTTTGTAGCTCTCTCTTGAACATTGCTAGGATTTGTTTCAACAGGGTCAAATCTCCAAGGGCAAGCCTCATAGCTAAACCCTCGCATGCGAGCAAAGTCAAACTGACAGCATATTGCTGGCTCTGGTCCACAAGTATGTGGAATATCATAAGAGTAGAATGGCATCATGTGGACAAACATATCGGTTGTTTCATCAACATCCCAGCTCTGCCTCCAAACAAATTCCAGATTTTTATGCAAAGCCAGCTCCTTCTTCAGCTCATAGTGAGTCCTCTGTATTAACATATTCTGGAAACCCATGCGGCGAAGCAGATATGCCATTGTAGCAGAGTAACCGAAAGGGTCTATCGACCAGGAATTTTTGGGAACAACTCCAACAGTTTCATTCAGCCACATGTTCCCCTCCATCATCTGAATCAGATATTTTTAAAGAGGTCACTTGAAACCTTCAACTAATAAAAATTTATTCCATGGATTCATGTTTAAAAAAAAAAATCATACAATTTGGATATCAAACTATAGATACTTAAACTTACTTTTGCAATGCCACCATAGTGTGAACCATTAGGCACAAGCAGATGAAACAAGGGCCAAATAAATTTCAATTAATTATTTTAAACAATCCACCTAAAAGCATGAATATGTGTTATAAAAAATAATATTCTTTAGCTACACATCATATAGAGCAATAAAATAGAAATGTCACTGCATGAATATTTGAACACCTGAACCCTTTCCGCAAACTAGAAAAGAAATTAATTGTTTTGTTAAAAGCGGCTACGTTCAACAGATATTGACTCAAGGGTCAAAAAATTATCCATAATAAATTCAAGAATATTTTGATTGACAGGAATTTAGCCACCATACTTTCATCTTCAAGAAAATCATCATGATACCAGTAAGAACATTGAAGAAACCACTTCTTTTACACTTTATTCACCCCCTTCTCTTTCAAAAAGTAAGACGGAAAGTATCTAATTTTATGCAACAGAGATTACATAGGCACCAAGAATAGCTACAAATTTCCAAGTGTATAGTTATTAAAGGGACATCTGAAACACCATTTTTTTTTTTTTTTCAAACAAACATGTTTTTGAAACCTCTACATAGAAGACTCCATTTAGAAAGGAAGACCAGGTCTCCATTATTCTGGTTTCATTTAGGATCCAACATTCAAAGGTAAAACTAAGGCATATAAAACGGTGTATTCTCATCTAAAGGTTCTTAGAGAGATTTGGAGAATACACAATTTTTCCTAAGAAGTCTCCTATAAAATAAAAAAAACAGGAAGGGAGGAAGACAACGAGTAGCCTCCTAGAAGGTACCGGCGTTTCTCGTAAGGTATTTAGAAAGAGTATTCTTGGGTAGAGAAAGGATATAAGTTTCTTCTCTAAAGATCAAGCAAGGGGTGAGGATTCACCATAGAAACTTGGATAGGGAGGACACATGAAGATGTTTAAATTCTCTTGTAGTTTCTTATTCTAATAATGGAATCTTTTTTTGGCTCTCCCCATGGACGTAGGCATGGTTTGGCTGAACCAAGTAAATGTGTTCTGTTTTGTACATTTTGTGTACTTTTGTGCATGTATCTCTTCTCTTGTGTGCTTCGTATAAGTCGATCCATAAGTCTTCCACTGGGCTCATGATTCCCAATACATTTAGCAGATTTATCTTCTCTCCACCTCACTTCCAACTTCCCGGTCCCTCTCCCACTACCATTTAGAAGAAATTTGAAAAGCTACCCTTGGTTGTCTAAGGTCAAATTGCATTCTAATAATCCTACTAGTCAACTAACTTCCTAGAATTCATGGAAAGATCCTGCGTAGAGAATGTCTTCCTACTCAGGAATCTGGCACTAAGAGAGTTGACTTCAAATTGATAGCCGGTTGTAGAACTTTAGCAATCCTTCAGCTCATGTGCGGGAAGAATCACATTTTGATGGAAAAGGCTTACATGATGACAATAATGATGAACACGCAGGTATAAATGCACACACACACATGCACACATGAGGGCAAAATGTGAGCCATTAGCCTATTATTCTAAACGATGTTCTAAAAGTACCCTATTAAGCTTGCTTCGGCATGCTTCAAAGAGCAGATAGGTAAGAAGCATAGACAAGAAGATAAGACACATATTTGACATGGACATGGACATGGAACAAAAGGATTCCTTAAAAAGTAGGACATGGACACAAGGATATGACAAGAATATATATCATAATAAAGAGAGTGCACTACATAGAAACATGTCCATGCATCCAAAAGTCCACACACATATGTCTAATAATATAATAACATACGGTGATTTCGATCCTAGGTAGCACAAGCACTTAATATGTCAAGCAGTGTCGTGTCGGACATGTGTTTGACATGTCATATACACGTAACAGACATGATACTTCTATTTTGCATGCACCTTTTAGAGTTTGTTGTATGTCAAGGTGTTGTGTTGTGGGGTGCTCATATCGGCGTATTCATGCAACATATATTCAATATATAGAAAACTTTTACAAGTTCACAAAAGAAATAGCATTTGGCTCTTTAGCTTTTTAGAGAGTAGCTTAATGTATCACTTCTTATGTCGACGCATATAAACTTATCATAGTTTTTTACAAGTCATTATCTTGACGATATTTTCCCACTGAAGTATAGTATTTTTGATATAAATAGAAGTAAATAAACATCTCGAACATGTAATGAGAACATGTGACAGAGAAATGAAAGATGTGTCCGCAAAGTGTCCCAAATTAAAAAATATTCATAATTGGGGACATATTTGAGAAGGGTAACATGTCGACAAGGTGTCCAAGAAGTGTCAGTCCAAGATGTGGTCAGGAACGGTTCATGATAGAAGTGTATGTGCCGCATACTTCCATAGCCTATACAGTGAAGCCACCTACTTCCATAGCCTATACAGTGAAGGTCCGATCTCTACATCTTGAAGCTCAAACATTTCTTTGGCTACTATCTCTCACATTACCCAAATTCCGATAATGACCTGCCTCCTGGAATACATTTGGAGAATCTCCATACTGATTGTAAATTATGTGATTCTAATCATGCTCAGGAAAATGATATGATCTACCTCCATGCTAAAACAATTTGGAGCATAACTTGATAAAGTACAACCAGACTTTGAAAATACAGCTCAATCCTGATGTATGCATGACTTAAATGTGACTTACTCCTTTTTCAATCTTTAGTAGAGGGATAATTGCAATAGTTTATTAAATAGAGTAGTTAATTCAACTACTGGACCCAAAAAATCATGTTTCGTACTATATTGTCAGAAAATGCTAGACCCCGTCCGTTCCGCGATCCAGAACACACGTTCCAAATTGTGGAACGGTAGCGATGTGGAACGGTGATATTAGCATTCTAGGTCATCAACAACTTTTGACATGAAAGTTTTAGACAACTCTTTAGCAACGAGGGATGTGACTTATCTGATTTATCACCATTACTTAAACTAGTGAACAGAGGCAAAGAGAGAACACAAGAAAATTTCTTCATAAGATAAAAAGTGTACACTTTGGTTAAATTTTAATCAAACTAATAAAATAATGCATATATAAACATCTATATACAACAATAGAAAACTGCTTTGGGGTCCTGGCAAATTCATTTTCCTTTCTAGTTAAATGTATTTTGTTCCGACTAAGCATTAAAAGAAGCACGTCCCTACCACGTTCCTTGAGAAGTAATGTCCTACGTACCTGTTTTTGTCCCACATACCAAAGCAATCCATCTACCTCGTAACTTTGGTTTCATCACGCTTATATTAGGATTCAGATACAGAACCCAAAGAGTCATGATTTCATTAGGAATCAGTTATAGAATCCCATTAGTTATGTCCTAATCATGTCATAACTATATAAACGCTGAATTTATTTAAAAATTAGGATGAGTAAAAATTGGAAAATGAAATGTATTTTTGTTAAAGACCGAGGTCTATCGTTATCCTCTTACCTTCTCTATCTCCTAATATTATATTCCTTTTCCCTTTTCCTTTTTTTTCTTTTCAGATTGAACTAACAGCATTAATCTTATTTAAACCGAATTTTCAACCGCCCTTGATCCTTACCTTATGTTACCAACCAAGGTTACATTACCTTGGCTCAGCACAACCCCGGTTCTCTTGTTTAACATTTCCTTCTTTAACATGTCCTGCTTGAATAAGATTTGAATATTTGAACAATTCGACAAGCTCATTAAAACATTCACCACAGAGATGGCAGTAACTGATCAACATTAAGCACCTTCTCCATGACCCTACACCACCACCACCATCAATGAAGCCACTATCCATCATCAATGAAGCTGTCATTGCCACCTTTGCACCAACAATGCAATAAAAATCAAGCGCCAGTGAAACTCCATCTCTCTCTGTTGGAAAGAGTTGTCAGGACAAAGTTAAACCCCGTAACTCCACCGAAAACAGCTTTGGATCATATCTGATTGCAATCAGCGAGCAGCATCACAGCAAGAAAAGATACCGAATAGACCTGGCTAGACATATGAACCTCAGCTCAGCTTGAGCTACTTCTACTTTCCCAATAAGGTTCCTGCGCCAAGTTCATCTGAGTTCATCATTAGATCCACAACGGGCTATTAGCTATCTTCTCTAATGCAGCCTCGTTCATAACAACATGATGGCATCTTTACCATCGCCACTCAAGCCATTTTGCAGAGTTTCAATTATTTGATGAATGTTTGTGTCCAATATCCATCATCAACTTCATAAGGACAAAGGGGACACAAAGGAGATGCAACATGAGATATAAGAAGAATTGAGTAGTGAAAAAGTCAAGGAGACAGCAAGTGAACTAACGCTTGAATAAGCTAATGGGAGATACTGTTTTCCATTTCAATCATTATTAGATGGGTAATTCAAACAAATTTATTCAATAGGGCAATTCAAACAAATTATTCAATAGAGCAGTTTAATTCAACTATGTGATCCAAACAGTGGTGCTTTTATCAAGTGTTCATTAGAAAAAGGCCATGGTATTGCAAGAAACTTTTATTATGATTTTATTAGGAGTCGATTAAGATATCCCAAGAGTCATGCTCTTATTAGGCCTAAGTATAGTATCCCAACAGTACCTGGGGGATTCAGCTAGGACTTGGAAGACCTATTCGCGTTAGGAGTGCTTGAATTGGATCTAATTAGGAGTAACAGTAGTCTTTTATTAGTTCTTTCATTAATTTTCTTTATTATTATTTCTTTTGTTGAGGCAGGAGTAATGCATGTCGCCTTTATCTATAAATACTCTTGTAGGATTTTATTTGAGATTGATTGAGCTATTAAAAACTTTTGAAACTCTAATTTTGTTTAGAAATCTTTGTGCGTGAAGCACAATAGAGTGAGAGAGCAAATCTTCCTGCGTGTGAAGTCCTAACTTTTTTCTTTTTCCCTAAACCCATCACAAACTCTAATTTTTCTCTTCTGTTCTATGTCAAACTTGGTATCAGAACTAAAATCCTAATATCCTCCAAAATCCAAAAAAAAACCTAGTTTTCTCTTCCATTTGATCGTTCATCTTCCTCTTCCCTAATCTCTCCATCTCTCTCTCTCTCTCTCTCTCTCTCTGACCAAAACCCTAATCCTAAACCTCGAGGATAGCCTTCGGCTTCAACTTCAACGTTATCCACCCACGCCGATTTCACCTTCATCATCAAGCTTCGCCGGCGACCGCGATTCAATGCCGCCTCACTCCCTCCGATAACATCGACACCGACAAATTCAATCCACCGGACCTCCTCCGCCACCAACACCTCTCTGCATCCTCGCCTCAGATTTCCCAACTCGCCGCGAACCACAACCCAGATCTGATTCGCCAACAAGCAAGTGTTTACAAGCAAATCCAATCAGATCTGATTCGGGTTTGCTACAGAGCCCAACCCGACTTAGCCTGCAACTGACCTAACCAGTTACAGATCCGACTTGACTTGACAACCAGTTGATCGGACCCACTTAAGCCTTCAAAAGTGGACAAATTTGGTTTTCATGCTGTTTTATAGTCATTTAGAGTCAACTCGAGCCATTTTGAAGCGTTAAATTTGTGGGAGACATTCCTTCGTGTCTGAGTGAATCTTGAGTTCGAAGTGGAGGAACAACCATCCTTTCAACAGGCCCAAAAGAAACTGAAATCAAAATTGAACTTCTACGATACACTCTGGCTGATTTTAATCTTTTTCGTTGTTAATTTCTACACCATTTGTGTAATTCGCTCAAGTTTATGATTATTATTGTCATAGTTATTGCCTAAACTTGTGCGTGTTTACATCAACATTAAAAATTGCATATCATTCATTAGAACCAATCCTAGAGAAACTTTATTTTCTTTTCACATATAACACATGCATATAGTCGTTTGAGTCTAGATTTCTTGTGTCAACATCCCTCCGCTTGATTTTTTGCATTTGCATTTTAGATTAGTGTTTACCTTGCATAGTGGAAAGAATTTTAGAATAAAATGGATAACCAAAACGCTATATAGGATCAGTCCACGAGTCAATTTGAAAATTTTATTAGCGAATTTCAGGCCTTTAGGAAAAAGAAAACTGGCTTTAGCAAAGAGCAAACCCTCAAGACTGATGACTTTAGTGCACATCTAGCTAGACTAGAAGTGCGTGACCCTAGGGATCGTGACAAGAAGCTAGAAGGAGATGAGAGCCGGCCTAGGTATCCTACAGACAAGCGAGAGAGAGAGAGAGAGAGAGAGAGAGAGAGATGACAAGCGAGAGAGAGATGACAATCGTTATAGGTATCATGAGGATTGGGAGGATGACAGTACCCACAAGGTTAAGTTAAAAGCTCTCGCTTTTGATGTTGTCCATGACCACAGGTTTTCAACGACTGGTAGCAGATATGGATAACTACTTCGAGTGGTATAACATGTCCAACGAGCATAGAGTCTGATTTGCTAAAATGAAGTTGCAGGGGTCAGACAAAATCTTTTAGACTTTTGTGGAGCGAGAGCTAAAGAAACAACATAGGACTCCTATAAAGACTTGGGACGAAATAAAAGAACTTAAGATGAAGTACCTTCCCCCGTCATATAGGGACCGTCTCTAAACCAATGAATAATCTTCATCAGAGTAGCATGTTTGTCCAGGATTACATGACCAAATTCGACGATATTTGCCTTCGATGTGATGTTAGAAAGGACCCTCACAAGATCCAGTCTAGGTTTTGCTTGAGTTTGAAGCCCAAGATTCGGTGTGTCATGCTTGCTAATTTGTACATGATTTATGTTCTAGATGCATACCAGCTAGCACAAGACCTAGAGATCTCCCTAAGAGTCCCAATCAGAGAGCAGGTTCTCTTCCATAGCCGAGGAGCAACTAGTTGTCAGTTTGAGGGTCCCGCCAAACCCGACACCTCTACTGCTCAGGACCCCAGGGGTAAGTCTGCAATAGGTGAGTTATCTCAGCATAGTGCTAGAGGTTATAAGTGTTATAGCTGTCAGGGTTTTGGTCATTTTGTTGCCCAGTGTCTCATTAGGATTCTTCTTGTCGAGGTAGCACTTGATGAGGATAATTCAAGTACAAGGAGATTTATGACCACGAGGATGGCGCAAGTAATGCCGAGAAGGTTATAAGAGTATGTAGCGCCCAGTTGAATGTTATTAGGTGTCTTCTTGCCGCACCTCGTATGAGAATTGGCGATTTGGCGTGGGTCTTGTGTGTTTCATACCTACATCAAACATAATGACAAAAGCTATGAAGTGATGATTGATGGAGGTACTTATGTGAACATCGCTAAGACAGCTATTGAGAGAATGAACTTGAGAGGTTAACCTCATCAACAACCATGTGTCACTTGGGTTAATAAAACTGTTGCTTAGTGCCTAACAATTTTTCAACTATCAAGACCGCATTTGGTGTGATGTCTTAGCCATGGACGCCACCCGCATCTTGTTAGATAGACTTGGGTTGTACGACTTAAATGCGACAAGTTTTGGTTAGTTCAATACATACACATTCATTTATAGGGAAAAGGATAGTATAAACACCTGCCAATCCCAGTCCTAGACACATGGTTGGCAGTCAAAACACTGGGACTGCTACTACTCAGGCACGTAAGAAACCACTCCACCTCTTGAATAAAAATCAGTTTTCTTAAGTAGAGTCATGAGGAGGCTATTGTGTATATGATTGTTGCCACTAGCGAGTCTCCTAGTGCACTCGTAGTGTTCCACCCCGATGTCCTTCAGTTTCTCACAGATTTTAGTATATTATGGCAGATGAGTTACCTGACGAACTCTCAGAGACATCCAATGGTATTGATCTTGGTCCCGGGTCCACATTATCCCATTTACCTCATTATAGGTTTAACCCTACTGACCACAATAAATTGCTAAATAAACGATATATTAGCGAGAGTTTGAGTCATTATGTCGTTCTTTCGCTACTCACAACTAAGAGAATGTGTGTGTATAATCGTATCATCAACGAAATCACAGTTAAGTATAGGTTTCCCATTTCTAGACTTAAAATGATTTTTTAAACACGGTGGTTGCTTCTAGTATCTTCTCAAAGATTGATCTTCGTATTTGGTACCACCAAATCCGTATTCGCGAAGGTGATGAGTGGAAGACTGCCTTTAAGATTAAGAACAATTGTATGGTGGGTAGTCATGTCATTCAGTTTGTCCAATGCTCTTAATATATTTATAAGGGTTATGACTCAGATTTTGTGTCCTTACTTAAGCAAGTTTGTGGTCTTCTACTTTGACGACATACTGGTATGCAATCGAATCCAAGAAGAGCATCTTCTTTATTTGACTCAGAATTTTGAGACTTTGTCGGAGAAGATATATGTTAATTTAAAGAAGTGTGCTTTCATGTCTTCACCTGTCCACTTCTTAGGGTTTGTTTCCACTGAGGGAGTAGCAAGATTAAGACTATTAGGGACATTGCCTACTCCTAGTATGATTCATGATGTTAGAAGTTTTCATGGCTTAACCACTTTTAGAGAAGGTTGTTAGGGGAGATCAAATGGTTTAAATCTGTTGCTAGGACTTTTGAGAAAATTAAGGAGAAGTGAACTACTACCCTGGTCCTTTACTTTCTTATTTTCTCAAAGGTATTGGAGGTAGCGTGTGACGCTTTCGGGCATAGATATAGGTGGTGTATCAAGCCAAGAGAGCATCAAGTCTCTTTCTTTAGGAGAAATTGAATGAGGCTAAACAATGCTACGATAACTACGATTGACAGTTTTACACTGTAATGCAAAGTTTGAGATACTAGAGCCACTACTTGTTACCTAAGGAGTTCATTTTATACTTCGACCATTAAGCCATCTGTTACCTAACTCACAAAAAAGAGTGGGGCAAAACACATCAAGTGTCAGGATTACTCTTTTGTTCTCAAACACCATCCTAATATTAAAAACAAAGTCGCTAATGCTTTTAATAAGAGAGTTCATGAGTGCAAAAGTAGTAGGATTTAAGCATCTCATCCTTAAGTATCCTACTTGTCAGGATTTTGGTGAAATGTATTCATCATTGACTCAAGATCCACCCACTTCTCTTGAGGATTTCACCATTGTTGATGGTTTCTTATTTAGGGTCAGACGCTTATGCATGCCCAACACCTCTTTACGTGATCACTGATTTGGGAGATGCATGCGGAAGGAGCTGTTAGGCACTTCGGTCATGATAAGACCATTTTCTTGGTAGAGGATAGGTTTTACAAACCGAATGTCAAGCGGGATGTCACAAGTTACGTCTCATTGTCGAGCCTGTTAGGTCGCTAAGGATAGGAAACAGGACATTAGACCGTGCATCCCTTTGCTGTACCCTTTGTGTCATGGGAGCATCTTAGCATTAAATTTGTGTTAGGCCTTCCTCGCTCTTTAAGAAAACACAACTCGGTCTTAGTTATAGTAAATAGGTTTTCCAAGATGGTACATTTTATCCCATGTAGCAACACTGCAGACGCTTCACACGTGGCACACTTGTTCTTGCGAGAGGTCGTTCGTTCTACTTAGTCTTCTTAGGTCTATTGTTTTTTACAAAGACATTAGGTTCACTAGCCATTTTTAGAGGACTCTTTGCAAGAAAATAGATATTTCGCTACAATTTTTCATGACTTACCACCCCAAACTGATGGGTAGAGTGAGATAGTAATCAACTAGAGTTTAGGGACTTGTTACGATATTTAGTGGGCGAGCACTTGTCTGCTTGACATTTAGTATTACCTATGATTGAGTTTGTATATAATAGCTCTGTTAAAAGGTTTACTCGGTGAGTCCGTTCTAGATAGTTACTGGTTGCAAACCTAGAAACCTCCTTCCCATTCCCATAGGTGATAGGCCAGAGCATCTGCCAAATCTTTTGCCCAACACGTGCATGATTTGCATGCCAAGGTTCGACGGCATATACCACGTAGCAATGACCCCTATTTTAAATATCGGCCGAGTTGACCGAGATATCGTCTGATATCTCCTTTTTTGTCTGTTGTCGATACGATATGAGGAAATCATTCGCCATATCGTTTGCAGTAAAAAACGGCCAATATTTGAAATATTAGCCAATAATCGCCCGATATCGAATGGAAAATTGCCCGAAATATCATAGGCCCCAATAGATCAGATCGACGAGTGATTCCTCACCGATACTATCAGGGGCCAAGTCGAACGCTCGAATATAGATTCCCTGTGCTCATGTGAATGGTTGTAACTTATTTATTGCACGTGCAAATGTACATTATTTTTTAATCTTTGCATGCATATTACATCATTTTTATTAGGTAGATGATATCTATGACACTAAACCAACTTTTAGTTATTAATATTTTGTTATATATAGTGTCCGATATGAAAGCCCGATATGCGCGCGTATCCCCGATATCTCCCCCGATATCCAATATCCGATATGAAAAACCCCCATCCAATACGATACTAAAATCCGATATTTAGAACTTTGGCAATGATAGTTATATAGTTATATATCTGCTGTAGATTTGCATAAGAGAGTGTAGGAGTTTACAATATGGGACAAAGTAATGCTTAGAGTGCGACCTAGGAGGTTCCTTTCTGGGTCATGAAAGAAGCTTCATGTGCCTCGTACAGATCCTCACAGGGTCTTATAAAGGATTAGTTTCAATGCTTACAAGTAAGACATATCACGGGAACTTGGAATTAACCTATCTTCAATGTCAAGGACTTGACTCCATATCACGATCCAATGTTCTGAAAAAAACTAAAAGAGTTCATAAATAATAAAAAAATAAAAAAATAACAAAACTAAATCTAATGATAACAATGAGTATCAACACAAGGAGATGATATATACAAAGTTAAATTCTTCTAAACTTAAAAGAGGGGGCTAAAATGTTCCAAAGCGTATATAGAAAAAGCAGGAGCTTAAGAGCGGCTTTAACAGATAACTACTCAGCTGTCATCCTGATCCATCATCATTGACAGCAGCAGCCCCAAAATATTTTCCTACCCATCTGCCATCACCACTACCATAGTAATGTAAGAAGGCAGAGCCACCAATAAAGGCCCAACCAGTGCTCAGAAGCAAGCCCAGTCGACCAGGAAAATCTACTAAAGACAGCGATCGGTCGCCTGGTCGACCGCCTGACAAAAACTGACAAGAAGAAAATTCAAGACCAAGAGCTGTCTCAAAGCCGGTCGACTAGCCATGCTTGAGAGGCTTAGCGGTCGACCACCCAGTCAAACGAGAAACAGTCCAATTCTGAATTAATTAGGGTTTTATTTTTGGTTTCCATATTAAACTCCAATTAATTTTCAATTCTTTATTCTGAATTTAGATCACCTAGATAGATTATGACTCTTTTAAATTAATTGTATCTATCTTTATTTTGAATTTAAATTATCTAGATAGATTAGGACTTTTTTAAATCTTCTGTTTTTTAGAAATAGGGTATAGTTTCCTAGGAGTAGTACTCTTTTGTAAGCCTATATAAAAGCCCTTGTATCCTTTATTTTGCAACAATGTTTTATCGAATATTGAATAAAAAAATTTAGAATTCTCTCTAATTTGCTTGTGGATTCGAGTTGTTCTTTTGGCCCGTGGATTCGAGTAGTTTTGCTAATGGATTGAGTAGTTACCCCTACCTAGAGATCTCTCCAGGATTCGTCAGCGTTAGAATAAGATCTAACCTGCGTCGATCGTCTTCTTCGCTTCCCCGTCTGTGTCAGATGCACCACATCCGATGACACACTTTATTCCTTACCGGAAGACATCCGATGCACACATGTGGTCAAATTATTCTTCCAAGATATTTGTGAGTCTGCATGGCGTGCCGAGTTTCATTATTTCAAATAAAGACAGCAAGTTCTTGGCAATGTTCTGGAGTTTATGGAGAAAATTTAACACATCTCTAAAGTATAGTAGCACAGCATACCCACAAACAGATGGTCAAATAGAAATTGTTAACTGCACACTAAGCAACTTGTTGAGGAGCATATGTGGAGACAGGCCAAGAGTGTGGGATCAAGCTTTACCTCAAGCGAGTTTGCGTACAACAGCACAATCCACAGTTCAACGGGTATGTCACCTTTTCTATTATCTATCGGAAGGTACCTCATCACCTCCTAGACTTAGCCAAATTGTCCATTAGCGAAAAGTTTAGTAATGTAGCTAGTGTCATGGCTGAACAAGCAATAGATGTTCAAAAGGAGGTTCGAGCAAAGCTGGAGATATCCAATGTAAGGTACAAGGCCAAAGCTTATAAAAGAAGGAAAGAAAAGGTCTTCGAAGAAGGGGATATAATAATGGTGTACAATGTTCTAAAAAGCGGTTTCAGTATGCGCGCGATCCGGGAGTGCATAATGCTTAAATGGTTTAAACGGTGATTAAACGGATTACACGTTTATTATTATTTTAATATATAATAATATGATAATACTTAAAACATGAAAATATGAGTTCTATAAACTCTAAAAAAAGCATAAAAGATATAGTAAACATAACTTGAAAAATTAAATTGCTAGAACAAAGAAGAATTTAAAAGTAACAATGACAATCAGTTCGAAGTACATCAATGTACCTCCTCCTCCAACAATTATAATTAAAAAATGCTTTTTAAATGAACAAATATATATATTTTTCAAAAAGCAACATACTTCCAACAACTTTGGTTCACTGCTAGATGCAACTCTATCCTGCCCACGCTTGAGGCACTCATCAGCCTATTAAAAGAAACAAAGACCATTGGCAAGAACTTGGGCAAAACACGTGCACGCGAGGGGGAGAGAGCTAACCAAGGGAAGGTCGTCGTTCATCGTTGACGCTTTGTTGCTGACCAGAGAGCTAATCACAAGGTGAGATCTTTGTCGACAAAGAGGGAGGTCGCTAAGAGAGGATTAACCACAAGGGGAGGTCGTCATCGAAATGAGAGTTCGCCATAGGAGGATTAACGCTTTGTGAACTTCTTCGTCGTCAAGCTTCGGGAGCTCTAATTTCCCAGGAGGATCATCGCCGCTGTGAGCTTCGAGAGCTTCAGATAAAATTAGGACTTCGGGACCTTTGTCGTCTCGTCGCAGTGAGCATCGAGAGTTTCTTCGTGAGATTCGGGAGCTTTGTCGTCGCCGTAGGAGGATTGAGGATGCGGATATTAGAGCTCGCGAGCCCTAATTCTCCAACACGTGACAATTTATATCCTCAATTATTGGATCGGGTTTGAGTTCAATTAGCTTAATGGATTCGAAATTCGAATCCATTTAGAAAATGATTGAATAACGTTTAAAAAGGACGCTAATTAATCACCGATTAGACGCTTAATCATCGCTTAAGCAAATTAATCACCTGACTGAGTAATCGGACCGCTTTCTTCAAGTTCTGCTCGGTTTCAGGCCGAAAATATTTAAGCGGATGATTAATCGACCGCTTAAACCTTTTTTTAGAACACTGATGGTGTACTTGAGGAAAGAGAGAACCTCTGCTGGATCGTACAGTAAGTTATATATGGTCCGTTCAAGATCCGTTCAAGATCAAGAAAAAGGTCAATGATAATGCCTTAATTGTGGATCTTCCGAGCAATATGGCAATGTCACAGACATTCAATGTGACAAATCTTTATGACTATCACCCAACCGAGCAGCTATATCCTGATGATAACTCGAGGACGCGTTCTTTCGAAGAGGGGGGACTGATACAGGAGATCAAAACAATGGCAACAGGCTCATGACAGCAGAAGGAGCAGACATCGATCGACCGCCCGATCGATCGATCACCACAGCCAAGATTCTGGTGAGCACCCGGTCGATCACAAGCTGAAAGGAATTTTCCCGAGAGTGGAGACTTACAATCAGTCAATCGCCCATTCGACCGACATTTATAAAAACTATGGGTCTCTACAGTTGGTCGATACGCATGTATCAGCAATATCTGAACCTGTTTAGGATTGATGTAGTTTTAATATTATTTTTTAAACTTTCTTCTTTATTTAAATCTAGTTTCATAGATAGAGTAGGACTTATTCTGAGCCAATAAAGGCCCTTAAATCTCTTGTATTTGTATCCAAATTTCAATTAATAAACTTTGAGTTAATTCTCATATTTGCTCATGGACTCGAATTGTTCTCTTTGGCTCTTGGATTCGGGTCATTTTGCTCATAGATTAGAGTAGTATCCCTACCTAGAGATTTCTTCAGGGTTCATCAG